>JBBPCX010000088.1:18042218-18060116 GCA_037974365.1 Hydrocynus forskahlii | reverse complement strand
GAGAGAGAGAGAGAGAGAGAGAGAGAGAGAGAGAGAGAAATCATGTACATAGAGAAAGTGAAAATTATATCCCATTCTCCACCAAACTGCACTCAATATGAACTTGTGGTAAACGTCAAATAAAAAAAAATAGTTCTTAAATGAAATGTGTTGTCTGTTTTAAGTATGAGATTCCATACAACCATAGTCATTATCATATTTAAATTCATTTTCATGTTTGAGTACATCAACTCAAGACTTCCTTAAAAGTTGTGTCTTAGTACAGCCTCTGGGATGCGTGTGAGAAATTGAGAAAAGAAACTGAGAAAGTCAATTTAAGAAAGACACACTACATGGCCAAAAGTATCCGGACACCTGATCACTGCAACTAAATGAGCTTATTGGAAATCCCCTTCCAAAATCATGAGCGTTAATATGGAGCTATACTCCCTTTTGCAGATATAACAGCATCCACTCCTCTGAAAAGGCTTTTAACAAGAGAGTCTGTAAGAATGTTTGGCCACTGAGACAAAATAACTTTTGAGAGTCAAGATTTGAGTTCATCCTAAAGGTGTTCAGTTGAGTTGAGGTCAAGGCTCTGTGCAGGCCACTGGAGATCATCCCCACCAAACTAATCAAACCACGTTTTTATGAACCTTGTTTTGTGCACAAGGGCAATAATGCTTGAACAGGAAAGTGTTTTCCCCAAACTGCTGCCACAAAGTTGGTATTGTGTGAAATTTCTTTGTATGCTGCAACATTAACATTACCCATTACTAGAACTAAAGGTCCCAAACCCCGAAAAACAGACTCAGTCCATCAACCCTCCTCCACCAAACTGTACAATGCATTCTGATAGGTCATATTCTTCTGGTATCCACATTCAGTGAAGTGTGATTCACCACTCTAGAGAACACATTTTTAATAAATACATATATAAAACTATAGGGACACTTGACATATTTGTAGCTCTAACATGTGTAGCTCAGCAGTTTATGATAAACTGTATGGTACATCAAAGTCTTCAGAGTATACTTTTATTTCCACTGATTGATTTGATCTCAGTCCATAAATACATGCACAGTAAAAATCTGTTGAAAGTTAGATGATCAGAAATAAAAAAGTTGCAAAGGTTCCAAACCAGTTTTGGGCTTTTGACTACAGCTCTGAAACATAACAGAAGAAATATTTCAGTCTCTTAACTTCTTCAAACTGAAGAAGTTAAGACAAAAATAAAACCTTTATTAACACTTTTATTTGGGTAGTATATGTGCTCCATTTCAGCTTTCATTTTTTACCATCTTCTTTCTCTTTAATTCTCCATCAAAATTAAATTAGGTAGGTCTGCCCCTAAAATGTCATCTGTTCACCAATAATATGTCACATCCCCATCCCACCATTTCCACTTATCAACTAGAGAAAATGTTCAGGTTACTCAGAGACCATATGTATTTAAGGTTTAATATTTCAAATTGACATTGCCTTTAAATGCTTTGTTGAGATGGAATGTGACATAAATTAAAGTAAAATCAACTCTTACCAGCACACACCAGGCCCACATCATTGGCATGGGAGCAGTTGTGTTTGAGTGAAGATGATGTTGGACAGAAGTAAGTCTGAGATTCATTTCCTCTACACTGAAGCTCCTCTGACCACACCTGACCCTCCCCTCTGCCAAAAGCAGCTGCTCCCAGCACCTCCACAGGAAGACCACAGCCCAGCTCTCGACACACAACCTCTGCATCCTGCT
This sequence comes from Hydrocynus forskahlii, assembly GCA_037974365.1. Taxonomy (NCBI): domain Eukaryota; kingdom Metazoa; phylum Chordata; class Actinopteri; order Characiformes; family Alestidae; genus Hydrocynus; species Hydrocynus forskahlii. The sequence goes on along the minus strand of JBBPCX010000088.1, from coordinate 18,058,387 downwards.
GGTCAAAGTCAGCATCACACACTGTGGACCAGGTCTCTCCATGAAGAACCGCCACTCTCCCAGAGCAACGAGACCCACCAACCAGCTTGACTCCTAAAAAGAGAAATCAATGTTATTTTTATGGAGGTCCTTAACCATTATTGCCCAAACTCTGACCTGAATATTCTTAAAGACCAGCCGGGTTATTTTCTCAAACTGTACTGATGATTTTAATTGAAAAAAATATTTTGTTTTGCATTGGATTCAAGATGTTGGGCTGTGCTGAACAGACTACTGTTTATCACAGATCCACCCCCAGGCTAAGGCCAAGCTAAGATATATATATATATACACACACTTATAATATGCCCTTCATGTAATTTCTACAATTATCAAACCTTGTAAAGGTCAGTTCAAATCTGGAAACAAATGTAACATATATGATTCAAAATTAATATAAATGAGAAAATAATTATACATTCGAAAACATATATTATACAATCTAAACCGTTTCTACTTTCTCTACTGATTTTACTTAGAAAAGCTGATTATGAAAAAAACATGATAGCAAAACACTTGAAATAAATCTTTAGCAAAACTAAAAACCATCTACGTTTGTCCACTTTGTTATATATAAACAGATGTTGAATGTGTTATGTGATATTACTGAGGAAATGTAGCACTGTGCAAAATGCAAAGATATTCACACAATCCAAAATTGCTGTTGAGCCATTTGTGTGAAGAGTAACAACAAATGCATGAAACTAACTAATTGCATATAATTTTGTCAGTTAAATATGCATTTAGCTGAATCTAGCCAGAATTTAGTTTTTTGGTTTTTTTTGGAAAAAGTAAAATATATTCTAAGGATAAGAAAAAAGCAGGTGACAAAAATGTTCAATGTGAATAATTATGACACAACTGAACAAAACCAAACATTAGTATGGCTAAATACCTGAACAGATGACTCCAATGTCTTTATGGTCACAGTTAACATTAATTAAGTCTCCTGCACCACATTTCTTCACTGTAGACTCTGATCCATCACAGGCCCTAGCATATCGAAACATTTTTCCTGATCCTGGTCCAAAGTGAGAATCACTCACTACATCGACAGGCTCTCCACAGCCCAGCTCTCTACACAACACTGCAGCATCTCTCATATCCCAGTCATCACCACACTGATCCCCAAATTCCTCTATAGAAAATCTCAACTCTTCCAGCACAGCGACTCCCACCATCCACCAACCTCACCGCATCTATACAACAGAAAGAAAAAAACCCAAATATGAGCAGAAGCAGAGGGGTACAGGCTCTAAAGGTGACATTAAATATTTAAGTTTTTTATTTATTATTACTGCCTATTTTCTTCCTTGGAGTTTCAGTGACAATATAGCTTTTAAGGAGACAAAATAATTTAGCATGATATTTTATGATCTTAGCCAATACAGTTAAACTTATAATACTTAAAATATATCATAATATTCTGGTAGTGCACAGATGTCCTTTCATGTGAATTTATTATTTTTACTCTTAATGACTTTTTAAAAATTGGTATTGACCTGTCCAGGGTGTTTCTGGGCGCTATTAGCGCTGGGACAGGCTCAAGCAACCCAACCTTCGAAACCTTGTTTAGAACAAGTGGTTTGAATAAGGAATGAACAAATGAATAACAAATTGGTTCTTACCAGCTGTGGTGAGTGAGATTGTGGAGAACAGAAGAATGAGAGTCACACAGCTGTCCATCTCCCTCTGACCTGCACACACTCCGCTCAACTCAGCAGAACACACTTCACCTCCACTCCCACAGAGAGACTGAAGAAACAGAGAGAGAGAGAGAGAGAGAAAAAGAGAGATAGATCCAGTCACACTCACTGTGACCTTATTAGAAAGAGGAGAGGAAACCATCAAACATTTTCAGTGACAAATCAGAGGAGGCTTTTTTTCTTTATCCATATTTATCAAAAAGCGTCAGCACTGATGAAAACTCCTCCACCTTCTCTAGAGGTGCGTGTGTGTGCATGTGTGCGCGTGTTTGAGGAGAGACGCTTGCAGCAGTGTAGTGAGAAAGTCACCAAAATACAGGAGTTTGACTTCAGAGAGAGGAAACACTCCAGTGTAAAACAGCTTTAATGCTGCACCTGCTGATCTACATGCTGATAAACACTCACACACACACACAGGCTCTGGTTAATTTAGTAGAATTATTACTTTTCTGCTGTTTTGTCTTGCTTTGTAATGTTTTAAACTTTGCTTTAATGAACACATGCCTTTGCACAAGAAAATATAGATACAGTGTCAGCTTTTTCTCTTCATTGCATTTCTTGTCTATGTTCTTTGTAGATTTAATTCTACATCTCACCAATAAGAAATTCATCTGGGCCTGTCTAACAGGTGTAATGGAGGGCTTTGTTTTGCAAAACACACCTTCATGCACGACTGTATTATGAGAAGTGTCTGTATGACTCTGTGAGGACTACCTGAAGATTGAATTATTTGAAGACTAGGAAACTCATGTTGTTCAGTGAGTGAATGGTAGTATGCTGTTTATTAGTGCAGTGCTTCTCTGCAAATCTCTGCAAGTTTTTTCCTCAGACAGATGAAAGTGGAGTAGTTATAAACATTAGAACATCCCATGTAGGAGAGGAGAAAACTGCTTCTGCTTCAAATTAGGTGGACTCCAAAAGTGAAAGGGGTGTGTCTATAGTAAGATGCAAAAAGTGCATTTGAGGGAATAAAGCGCTCTTAAAATTTATATTGATAGAGTAGGCTTAGCTTGCAGAAGAGATTCTTTAAGCCTTGTGATGCTATGTATTGAGACTAACCTATAGTGCACAGCAAAATGTTGGTTTTCCTTCGTGATATTTTTAGATCAGTTCAAGTCAAGAAGGTTTTATTTTCATTTCAACCATATACTCACAGTATACAGTAAAACAAAACATGCCCCTGTCATGTCGGATCTCCTTCTTTCTCTCCTTCTCCAGGCACATGGGACAGGCGCACACACACCAGGGGTAGTTGAAATGCATTACTCTTGATTTGACAAAACAAGAAACCAAAAACTGGCGTGAGAGCCAGGACTCACAAACTATAGCGTTTCTCGCAGTCTTTAAATGAGACAGGCGTGAAATAAAATACACAGTAAGAAGAACGCCAAGAATGAGGGTTGACAACAACCCATGTTGGTCTCAACCAAACTAAATACACACCCTAATTTCCCAAAACCCAATCACGAAACACATACAATTACACCGGAGTACACCGGCAGCTGAAACTCATAAGAAGACTAACTCAATCCCGGTGTACTCAGGATATCAAAATAAAAGTCACAAAAATACAAAACCCAAAAACAGAAAAAGGACGGCCTCTAATGGCCTCCTACCATAATTGTCCCCAACCCTGACAGCCCTTAGGACCATGGTACAACACAAGAGAACAGAACAGAACGCCACAAGATCACAAGAGCAGACAGGACAAAAGAGTGCAAGAAAAAAAACACAAGAGCAACAACTTGATGTGCTTTCCTCAGTCTCAATTTAAGTAGAGACTGCTGGGCTTTCTTGGTGATGTAGCTGGTGTTAAGGGGCCATGTGAGGTTCTCCATGATGTGAACACCAAGGAACTTCGTGCTCTGGACGATCTCCACGGAGGAGCTGCCTATGCTCAGCAGGGAGTGATCACATCTTGTCCTACTGAAGACAACAATATCTATTTTGTTTTATTCACATTCAGGGACAGGTTATTGCTGTGGTTCGAGCTGCGCATTGCTGCATAGTTGTGGGTCAGTAGCTGAAAAGCAGAGGGCTAAGCACACAGCCTTAGGGGGGTCTGTGCTCAGTGTGATGGTGCTGGAGATGTTGCTCCCTATCCTGACTGACTGAGGTCTCCCAGTCAGGAATCTAGGATCCAGAGAGAGATCTTTTGGCCCAGCAGTCTCAGCTTCCCAATCTGATGCAGAGAAATTATGGTGTTGAATGCTGAACTGAAGTCTATGAACAGTATTCTCACATAAGTGTTTTTTTTGTCCAGATGAGAGAGGGCCAGGTGGTGGTGGTGATGGCATCATCTGTAGAGCGGTTGGGACAGCATGCAAACTGCAGAGGGTCCAGTGAGGTGGGCAGTTGTGATTTGATGTGCCTCATGACAAGCCTCTGAAAGCATTTCATGATGATGGGTGTGAGTGCAATGGGACGATAGGACTTCTTTGGTAAAGGTGATGTTGGTGGGGGCTTGGAAGTATGTTGGAATGATGATGGTGCTCAGAGAGATATTGAAGATGTCTGTGAGAACATCTGCTAGCTGGTGCTCCAGAAAAGAGAGAGAGTGTGTGTGTGGAGGAGACAGGAGAGAGCCTGTGGCTTTATATCAGCCTAAATTGGTGGTGGTTTGGTTTGACCTGCAATCATAAAGTTCTGTAATAAAGTTCTGTTGTGCACCCGCGCTGATGTGTGTGCATTCCTGGGTGTCTGTTTGGGCTTCCCAGCCTGGCCTGCATTCGCCATACACTGGCCTGCATGTACTCAGCTCCAGTTCCCTGCGCCGACATCAGAGAGGCAGCCAGTACAGAGACCTTAGATGCACTCAATGGCGATGCACCAGAATCTCAGGCCACTCAATCACCATTCCACCATCTTTCTGTGGCCCACATGGTGTTGTTCAATGATTTTGCTATTGCAACCGAAGGACACTAGGTGGCAGTGTCGGGAACAGCAGGAACTGTAGAGAGACTAGAGAAGAGGAGTGAGAATGGATAGTGAACATAGAAGAGCACAAATGTTCTGTTTCTGAGCTATTGTAAATGTTTTACTGTACTAATTGTTAAGTAAACAGCATTTTGTTCTATTCCCTGGCCTGGTTGTTCGGGTGTCAACACAACATTTTTGGTGACGAGTTTTATGCTTTTTTGCTGACTCATCATGGCTGGAAACGTGCCTTCGCCTCTGATGTTTTTGCCGTGCCCGGGAGAGCCTCCAATACCCTTCGACATCACAATTAGAATCTGCTGTTCAACAAACTAAAACAATAGCAGCAAATGACAGTGTCCCAGTGCAAGCTGTACAGCCCCGTTCACGATTCACTAAAAAGAAAGACAAACAGCACACTCATCCAAATAAGCCATTCAATGCCTCTACTGCATCTTCCCGCAGCTGTTTCAGGTGTGGTTCCGACAAACATCTGGCTAATTCTTCTCAGTGTCCTGCAGCCAAAGCAACTTGCAAGTCTTGCCATAAAGTTGGACATTTTGCTCGTGTTTGTCGCTCATCCAGGACAAGTGATGTAGGTGAGATTCAGCTACCTAAACTGACTGCTCTACTTAAACAACCCTTGCCATGCGCCAGACACACTGAAGTGCAAAATCAATATCAGTACACTCGCTTCTCTTACCAAAGAACATGAACTGGTTGTTGACACAGGATCAGCAGTATCTATTTTGCTATTTTGCTAACATTTACATTTAGATTTAACAGTTAGATTTAAGATTTAACATTTATATTTATATTTAACATTTATATTTAGATTTAACATTTACATTTAGATTTAAGATTTAATATTTACGTTTAGATTTAACATTTACATTTAGATTTAACATTTACATTTAGAATTAACATTTATATATATATGTAACATTTACGCAGCAAGAAAATGTACCAACATTTTACAGTTTTTGGGTTTTTTTTTTTACACGTTTAGCTCTAAATGTGTGAAAATTGTGTGAACATTGCACTAAATGATGAAAAAATGACCTCTAAATTTGTTAAGCTGTTTTTACAAACGGCACCCCATTCCCTGGGCCATGCTCACACTTTATATTCCTATATTTCTACCATTACATTTATTTTAGTCTTTTTATCCCAGTGGGATCCAGAAAAACATGAGTTCCAGGCACTACTGACTATTCTAATACACGTTTTACTGGTTCCCAGGAAAACAAGCAACAAGACAGCAAATATCACCCTCATTTTGAAATAACTTTACTGCTTACCTGCTTCTTTTATAACTGACTTAAAGCTCTACAAGGACCTTAATGAGTGTACCTCAATGAATGTCCACTCCTTTCAGTCCTAGTACATTTGTTTTCAGCCAAATGTGCTTTAACTGCAACATTCACATCACAAAACTCATGTTATGCAATGTTTTGAAAAACAGTATCAGCATTATTGTCTTTATCTGCATTACTGTCTTCATTCTATGTCCTTACATTGCTTGTGACACAGTACCAGTTTTGATGTATTTTTACTCTGGGCTTTAACAGTAAGTTTAATTACTCTTTTTTCATCTCCATTTTACCCAAATGACAACCGTTCAAGTAAAGCTAACACTTCTTATTGACCTTAGCAACCTTTGTGATGTATTTTCTCGGTGCCCAGTAGCATATTAGCATATGTTTCACAGGATTTTTCTGTTGCGCAATTATAATTTACACAATCCATGCACTAAGCATATTTAACATCAACCCAATGTTTTGTTTAGCCAAAAAACAATTATAATAGTTGGGTTTGACTCCTGTCCAGGACAGCTGAAGGTCCTTTCTGTGTGAAGTTTGCATGTCCTTCCTATGTCTGTGTGGGTTTCCGATGGGGACTCTGTTTTACTCCCATCATCCAAAAACATGAATGGGAGGTAGCATGAAATTGGCCCTAGGTGTGAATGTGTGTGTGTCGGTGAATCTGCCCTGTGATAGAGTGGTGACCTCTCCATGGTGTTTCTTTGCCTTTCGCCCTATGACCACTGAAAAAGAGCCCACCAGCACCCATCACCCTGGTTAAGTGGTTCAGATAATGGATGGACAGATGGTTTAGCTAACCTACATCTAGTGACCGTCCTCTCACCCACCAACCACGCACTATTGCCTCACACTTTCAACGTTGGGTGTTCAAATCCGGGTCCTGGCCTTGTGTGTGTGGAGTTTGCATGCTCTCCTCATGGTGGCGCAGGTTACCCCCACTGTCCAAAGACAGGCGTGTCAGGTGAATTGAGGATTCTAAATTGACCGTAGGTGTGAGCGAATGGTGTGTGTGTGTGTGCCCTGCGGCAGGCTGGTGCCCCACCCAGGGTGAGTCCCTGCCTCGCACACGTAGGCCCCGGGATTGGCCCCGGGTATCCGCAACCCTAGTATGGATTAAGCAGTTACAGAAAATGAATGAATGAATGAATGAATGAATGTTTTGCCAGAAAAGGAACACCAATAATTAAGACAAAGTAATTCAGATTTTTTTAACATAATTTGTATTTATTCACACTCCACCAACTGATTAATCTCTTTCAATTTACAGTACTGAACTGAGTAACCAGCTGCGTAATTCAGAATGTATAAACTGGCTGGTGCGCAATTACAAAGAAGAGTAAAGCAACAAATGTAAATAAAATGAATGAGCTATGAAAGTCATACAGCATACTGCTTCCAATTTTAGAAATGATTTTTAAGAAAATGTGCTGTGGCAAAAAGTCGAAATATATATAATAAAAAAATTGTATCAAAAGCTAACTTTGTTGAATCCATCAATAGTTAAGTTTACAGAGGCTCAAATATTAAATATCCTGAGCATGTACAGTGGGTGAAGTCTCACAGGCACATGGTCTGATCATGATCTATCTTTATTTCTGATGCCATGTTGTTGTCTGAAAATAAAAGAATGAGAGCATTATTGCTCCTGGGATATTTAAGCAAAGCCATGCATGGCACTAAAAAGTCACTCAGCATGTACATCATTGTTACATTATCATTGTTACATTACAATCCTGCATGACCAACGAAACTCAAAGCATGAGAAAAGAGCCTCCACTTTAATAAACTGTCTCTCACCTCTTTCATTTCCTAAAACCTGTCCAGGAGGGAGGATGTCATCATATGTATCTGGTATAGACTCTAAAACAACAAATACAGCCTTAATAAGCATCAATTCCAGTCTTATTACAGCACTGAAAACTAGTGTCCACAATATAAGACACCTGGTGTGTGGTGCAGGTTCTGACCAGCAGTAATGGCATCATCATACATCTCCACATTGTTCTCTGTCAAATTGTGGAAAGAAATGGGAACATCAGTATCATTAGTGATGTTTTTTAAACATGATTTGATTGTCACCAGTCAATGTGCCCAAGTGGTTTTAACAGCAACTAAAATGGTAAATTGGTAGATAACATCCAACCACAGTCCAGATCTTCCATATTTTACAAATAGCTACCATATGGTATTATGGTACATGTATTATGGCCTATGACTTTTTTTTTATTTCAACAAAAATTGTAGCTGAATTGACCAGTTAATACTGATACTGAATGGTAGTGAATATGGACCACTGAAGATGATTTTGCAATAAAATACAAAACAGCAACACACTTGCTACACTGTCCTGTGCTCTCCTAGCAGTGATATCGTTGTAGTAGTTCTCTGATGTGCCTTCATTTCCCACCTCACCTAAATCAAAGAAAAAAAACATTATTTTAGTTGTAGATTTTCTTTTTGTCATAATCACTCAATGACTGTTTAGTGTCCAAGTGGTGCTCAACAGTAACGAAAATGGTAAACTGCGAGTAGTCGCTAATTGAAAGCCACAGACCTACACATATCTACTATATGGTGACGGGAACACAGCCCCCATTATAACACATGTATCAGGAACTCTGATCTTTTTGAAATCTGGAAATTGAGACATTCTTCTTTCAGTAGCGACTGTAATTGACGCATGATTTAATGTGCAAAGGACACTTTGCTGAAGTATGGAAAATTATATTTATGAGAAAAAAATATAAAACAGCAACACACTTGCTACACTATCCTGTGTCTTCCTAGCAGTGACATTATTGTTATAGTTTTCTATGATAGTTTTCTCCATCTAAATCAAAAGAAAAAAAATCAGCCTTTTAGTTTAATTTCAAAATGTATTTTAATGAAGTGAAAAACATAAAGGTACCAACTTTTCAAGCCACATGTGGTGACATCATCATAATATTCAGCCTTTTCCTTGTTGACAGCCTTTGCTGGAGGAGAAAGGAAAAGTTTTTTAATCATTATCTGACATTTACAAACAGTTTGTTACTAACATCAGTTGCCAGGTTACTCTCATAACTTGAGTATGCAATCTACAGTTATCTAGTGCCTCCTTTGGCCTACAGAATAGCATGATTTTACAAATATTCTAGGAATGAATGAAACATAGAAATGAATGCATTACAGAGTTACTGAAAATTGGACAGCTGTGTAGTCTTTCAGTCTTGTACCAAATATAGGGTGTTTTCTGATATTTAAATATTTTATTCTGTTCCTTTTCAATTAATTAAGTATAGGTCAATATTATGAAAATGAACATTTGTACAAATATTTGATGAACAGTGCAAATAAGCTCTGATCCTCTTACCTGGGAGAAGCTCCTCATCTATGTCCTCATAACCTGAATGCTGTGCTTCAGAGAGGACCTCTGTTGTTTGAGGAGAGCAGAACAACCTCTGAGTGCTGTAGATAACTGACTATGTTCACATTACAATGTTTTTTGTTGTTGGTGTTTATTAAGATTGTTGGTGTTTGTTGTTGTCACGTCTCGGTTGTCTTATTTTGTCTGTTCTGGTTTATAGTCCTCCTTCTGGTTTTTTGTATTCTGGGTGTTTACCGGGGTGACCAGTAGGGGTCACCCCTGTTCCTTGTTTGTGTCCTGATTTGATTATCTGTGTCATGTGTGCCTCGTTTCATGTCTGTCTGTTCATTGGTTGTTTCTGGTTTGAGTTCATGTATATATTCTGCTTTGTGTTACTTTCCGGTCGTCTTGTCATTAATAAAGTCTTATTCGTGGTGGAGTCGGTCTGTGTCCGTGTCATTGGCAATGGCATTCTGGTCTCGGCGGAGCTACAGAACTCCCTCTGTCTGGTCCCTGGACCCGCCTCGCGCCAGTTGTTTTTTCTTTTTGTTCTGCATGGAAAGTTCACCTTTCTGTCTTTAGATTAAACTTACCTCTGCCTTAAAATATGCTGAACTGTATTATTTTCTTTTATAAAGTGTGAATGCTGCGGCTTATGTTTCTGTTCATTCCAAAGAGTGACCGATTAGTGACTGGAGTAATCTGAGTATAGTTCCAGATCCCTTTTTAAGATGACATTTTTCTGTAATTCATGAGTTACGGGAGGGTACCAACAAAAGGTAAAACATTTTAAAGTATAACCATATACATCAGAGCTGAAAATTTGCCCATAACAGCTCCTCTTTCCAAATGATGCTTGTCAGACCATACCACATTATCACTATGTGTATTCTAACACCCCCCTTTAAAATGACAAAGGGATACCTGCATTTTCTGACTCACATACTTTTGCTGGAAACATATTATTACTGTATTGTCTCCACCAACATACTCTGCATGTACTTTACCCCTTTTAGTCATTCTACTGATGAGTCTCTGGTCGAGCTCCTCATAAATTGCCTCAGGCTGAGTCTTACCCTTCCTCTTAGAGAGAACTGTGAGTGAAACAGAGAGACACTTAGAGTCAGTACAGCAGAAGAGAAGACTGATAACAGACCGAAGGACTAATTATGTGTATAGAGTGTACAGAAAGTGGATTGTAGATGATCTCTGAATCTCCCTACCCCTCCTGAGTACTCTGTTCTGATAAATCAGCACAACCAGAAGCACAAAGGACAGGAATATAATTATTCCCAACACCAGGAGAGACACTGGATAGATGGAGGGAACAGCTGATGGAGGAATTTGTGAAGAAGTGATTGTCCTCCTCTCTGTCTGATGCACTGGAAGGAAATACACAGAAACTCAGGAGCACTGCACAATGCATTTAAAACGTGCAAAAATTAACAAAAGAAGAAAAAAGATGACCTGTGTTCGAACTGGGGGTGGTAATCCCAGTAGATATTTCTGTAAAAAAATCATGAATTAATCAAAGGACGTTGAAAAAAGAGATGATTACACTAGACAAATGTATCGTGTTGAATTAAGGGGAAAAAACTCAATACATAACCCATAAGGTTTTTCATTGGAGCATTTGTGGGTGGCATATATATATATATATATATATATATGTGTGTGTGTGTATGTGTGTATATATATATACACTTTGATTACATTTTAAACTCATTACCCTTAAAGAAAATGTAATGGTAAACCCATATCTGGACTGCACAGTGTACACTGAACTCCCGCAGTGCTAGAATGAAAAATAACGACGTTACCCCTGTATACACTGTACTGTAATTCATGCATGCACATTTTCTTGGGTATGTGCTGTCATTTTTGGTATAAGCAAGGTAAATCCAGCAATAAATTAATTTAATTTCCAGTAATAAAAATACAGGGCTTTAAGAAGAACAAAACGAAAAACACTCAAGACGGCCCACGCGGGAAATTCTGGACTGCAGTGTCACTGGGCAGCAGCCAATAAGCAGCATGGAGAAATAAATAACATTCTCGGATTGCCTACTTCCAAACCTCCCTTGGTTGTGGCGGTTACCCAGGCAATCAGACACCTGAACAGACGAGCCTCCCTGCTTACCGCTCCCTGCTTAGCGCTGCATACATATATATATATATATATATATATGTGTGTGTGTGTGTGTGTGTGTGTGTGGGTGTGTGTGTGTGTGTGTGTGTATGTGTGTGTGTGTACGTGCGTGTGTGTGTGTTCTATATTCTATAGTATACAGGAAAGTCTTCATTCTATCCTAAAATAAACTAGCAGACATTTAACCCTAAAAGAAACAGTGTTCTATGCGAGTTTCTCTGACCTGCGCAGGAGACTCCAGCGTCCTGCCTGTGGGAGCAGTCAGTGTGTTTCTTCAGGGAATGAGGACAGTCCCACAGGTGAATCTCAGTCCCTCTACACTTCACTCTGTTCAGCCAGATCGTCCCTTCACCAGCACCAGAGACAGCACCTCCATCAGCTCTCAGCGCCGGCCCACAGCCCAGCTGCCTGCAGACCACCTGAGCATCTCTGATGTCCCACAGTTCATCACAGACTGACCCCCACTCAGAGTTACGATACACCTCCAGTCTCTCAGAGCAGCTTCCCCCTCCTCCCCTTAGCCTGAGAGGCAGGTGATCTACATCACACACCACACAGAGGCAGGAAGAACAACACTGACAAATTATTTTAGTAATTTACTTTACTTTAGAATTTAATAAAAAGTATTTTTACTATTGAAGAAACATGTCTGGGGGAGACAGTCACAAATTTAGGTTGAGATCAACATGTCAAAAAGAATGCATTAATGAATGATATGCACTAGGCCTTAGAATTTTTTTGTTGCCGACTGAATTCATTGGGTCTTACTTGAGCATTCTCTCTGGAGGGGGAATGAGAGGCTTTTCAGCTGGACATTTTCTTCTCCTGTACACATAAAACAATTATTACTCATTCAGGCAATTCATGTTTGATAATTGGTATTATCTAAAAGGTCTGTACTGGAGAGATCTTCCCACCTGAGCAGGTAACGTAAGCAACCTCGCTGTATTTGTTACACGTGTTCTGTCCCCAGGGAGAAGATGGACAGTGCCACAGAGTGGAGTCATGTTTCCTACATTTCACATTATCCAGCCAGTTAGGAGCTGATTCCACTCTTGCTTTGGCCCAAGACTCAGTACCAGATCTTCCACAGTTCAGTTCCTGACAGATCAAACTCAGTGTTTCATCAGTCATCCCATTTACACACACATTACCCCAGGTTCCATTGTAGAACACTTCCAGACTCCCCTCACAGCCTGCAGTGAGTCTGATCTCTTTAAACTCTGGTGAAAAAGGATACGTTATGTTTTACAAATGGAACCAGAAGATGCATTTTCCTGAGAAAAAGCAAAGTGTGACTGTGTGGTAGCTATGAAACCAGTGTTTGGAGACACTGAAACATTGGTTTTATGGATAAAAAGAAAGTTTGTTTTAAAACAACTGTTCCCCACCCACTCTCGAACTCGCAATGTTTTGGTCCAGAAACCGGCGCTCAACCTGTTGCACCACTGGATGGGGAAACTTATAATCTCTTGCCAAGCCATTTATGGGAGAAAATGCCTGAACGCGTATTAACATTCACAGGTTGATTCGTTTTAATTAATCCGCAACAAACAGTTCCACACATCTTTTTTATATAACTGATCACAATGTTGTATACAAGCGCACAACTACGAATATGAATGGATGTTTCATTGTTGGAGCCAGTCTGAAATTTAGCATGAGCTCAGAGGAGAAGCTATAAAAAGACTATAAAAAGACTAATACAAAGAATAATAATAAGACTATAAAAAGAATAATAATAAGAAAAAATAAGAGGAACGATAATGTGATTGCTGACACAATCACACCAACAAGTAGCAATCATACATTCTTTATAAAACAAATGTACATAGTGTGCTTTTACGAAATTATACATTTCCATATGAAACTGTTTTCTAGCATGATGTGAACATGTAAAAATGAACATGTAAAAAATCAGCTGCATGTCCAAACTGTGCTTATGTCAGTGACATGTTTATCAATCATTTTACCTGAACACACGACCCCTACATCATCCTTGTGTCCACATTCATCTTCCCCACACAGCTGAAATCTGCAGTTCCACAGGGACGTCTCATTCCCCTCACACTCCACCTCATTCAGCCATATGAGTCCAGTTCCAGCTCCAAACCAGGCTGGTACTGGGGCACTGAGGGCCACTCCACACTGCAGCTGTCTGCACACCACCTGTGCATCTCTAATATCCCACAAATCATCACTCACTGTCCCCCATGAGCCACTGTGGAAAACCTCCAGTCTTCCTGCACAGTCTCCCCCAGAACCAACCAGCCTGATGGAGCTGTGGGCTAAAATTGCACATACATATGAAGCCTCATACAGAAAAATAGATTTTCAATCCAGAGAGGGAGCATGTCATGACCGCCCCCCCCCTTACATATGTTGGGTCATGATACATTTCTTCATTATGACAATACTGCTAATAATTATTCTCCAATACTTAATGATTTTAAAACCATGAATCTAATGCATTTATTATACTCAAGTCGTGAAGAGTATCTTTCATGTTGTGTGAAGAGCACTTTAACACTTTTAATCTGATAAATAACTGATAAAGTCAAACTGACTTTCAATCGAATTTGCATTTTTGGGCTCTAATCGACTGGTTTTCTGACAACTATGCAAATAGATTTTGATGATTTAAGATAACCTTTGTTGGCTAAGCGCCAAAGTCGCAGAATTGCGACAAGACATCATAATGAATATAATAGACTGTAGTTACAAATATCATGTAATATAGCATTTGTATTCCCTACCACTACTTAGCAGACATGTAGTACTTTAAGACCAAAATTATGTCATCTTCCTTTTCAAAGTTTTGATTAAATAGCAGTGGAAACGAGCCTCGTGTCATTGGTGCGGAGGCAGTCAAAGGACATTACAAGCAGCATAGCTCCGTGGGGCAAGCACCAATCCCCGTCAAACTTCACAGGCTGATAGGTCTCCAGGAGACCTTTCCAATGGGCCCAAGCATGACGCTCTGCTCCCGAGGGAACACCGGCGCTACGGCCCCATGTGCACGGACTTTCCGAGCGGCATAGCTCCACGGCGCAAGCACCAATTCCCGTCAAACTTCACAGTAAGATAGGGCTCGGTGAGACCTTTCAAATGGCAATTGGGAGTTATTAGCCAAAAACCGTTCACCTCCCCCCACTGTCCCATTATTTTTGTCCGCTACGGACCTTCCAAGCAGCCTAGCTCCGTGGTGCAAGCACCCAGACACTTCAAACTGCACAGTTAGGTAGGGCTCGACCGTTGGAAAGGACTGGAAATAGCGATGATAATGGTGGCTGGTTTTATTTGAGAAACGAAGTGTATCAGGACTGGATCAAACACTTTGATGTATAAATGTCATAATGGCATCATAATATGCAAATTAGATGGGTATATTTATACGCCACATAATCTTCAGGTCATGCCCAACATTTTTCTAATTTACAGCAAGTCTCTATCTTTAACCCCTTTTAAGCCACAAGCTTCTGAAATATTGATGTCAACATCCAGTATTAAAAAAAAAAACCCTGGCGCTTAAAAGGTTAATCTAGCTAACTGGTGCACTATTACAGTGGTTTCATATGGGTTTTGGACATTGCATGGGTGACTAGACTGCCAGAATTAACCACATATTACCTCACTGTGAGAGATGATGAATTGTTCTTGTTCCATGTTGCAATGTGGCCTGCTTTTGTCTATTTTATATATAAATATATAGCCTGACTAAATTGTAAAAACTGCAACAACTGAACTTAGAACTTAGAAATAAAGAAGTTTACTTAATAAAATTAGAAATCCTGGGTGACTTCAAATGTAAGTTGCATAATAGAATTAAATACTTTTGTAGTCTATGGATACATTTCAGAGCTATGGTACATACTAGAGCAGGTGATTGACAGCTGTTCTCTGGAGCTGCAGTTTACTGCTTGTGCTCTGCTGCAGCTTCCCAGATGAGCTTCACTCCCAGAGCAGTTGAAACCCGTCACACACGTGTGATTGTGTTCAGGACTGGATGAAGAGGAGCTGGAGAAGTTGAGCACAGAGCCACAGCCCAGCTGTCTGCAGAGCACAGAGGCCTCAGACTCACTCCAGGAGTCCAGCAGAACTTTCCTCCAGTCCTGCATGAAGTACACCTCCACCTCCCCCTCACACTCCATCCCTCCAGACAACCGCACGCGCATCTCTTGAAATGCCGAAGAAGAACCTAAGGGAAACCATACAAGAAATGAGCATATCTACAAATAAACAAATAAAACTTTGCTTTTAAGTAATTTAAGGCCAGACTCAATGTAGACTTAAGCAGATGTAGTTGGGAGATAAATGCCAAAATTATAGATACATAAATGCAGTAAACAGCAGATATTTAATTCAATGATATTCAAGTCAATGAGTGTAGATTAAATTACCACGTAAATTTGAGTGATTATGTACCTGGGGATCACAGATCACAAGAAGAACATCCATAAATACTCCATTATAACATATCATTGTAGAATATTTTGATAATTTGTTTGTGCCACTCAGAAAACCAACTGGACAAGAGTTCTGTAAATCTATTTACAGAAGTGCTGAACTTAGGAAACAACAACTTAATACAGTTCATAACAATATAATCCAAGAGCTCACCACTGCAGATGACTCCAGCATCCTGTTTATGAGAGCATGCAGTTCGACTCCATGATGAAATGGGACAT
>JBBPCX010000088.1:18008259-18026741 GCA_037974365.1 Hydrocynus forskahlii | reverse complement strand
GGTCTCTCAGATTTGAAGGGTGCCTTCTCCCAACAGCAATTTAAAGATCTCTCCATAAGTGTCCGATCAGATTTAGATCCAGACTCATTGCGGGCCACTTCAGAACTCTTCAGCGCTGTGTATTCAACCATTTCTGGGTGCTTTTAGAGGTATGTTTGGGGTCGCTGTCCTGCTGGAACACAAATGACCTCTGATGCAGACACAGCTTTCTGACGCTGGGCCCAACATTGCGCCCCAAAATATTTTGCCTTGCACACAGTCAGGGCACCCGGTGCCTGAGGCAGCAAAATATCCCCAAAACATAATTGAACCTCCACCATGTTTGACTGTAGGTACCGTGTTCTTTTCTTTGTAGACCTCATTCCGTTTTCTGTAAACAGCAGAATGATGTGCTTTACCAAATAAATCTACCTTGGTGTCATATGTCCGCAAGATGTTCTCCCAGAAGGATTTTGCCCTCCTCAAGTACATTTTGGTAAACTCCAGTCTGGCTTTTTTATGTTGCTGTGTCAGCAGTGGGGTCCTGCCATTGCGTTCCATTTTGTTCAGATGTCAACAGATAGTTAGAGCTGACACTGTTACACCCTGCGTCTGCAGAACAGCTTGAATTTGTTTAGAAGTTGGTTGGGGCTGTTTATCCACCATTCGGACTATCCTGCGTTGCAGTCCTTTATTAATTTTTCTCTTCCGTCCACATCCAGGGAGATTAACTACAATGCCATGTGTTGTAAACTTTTTGATTGTGTTGCGTAAAGTGGGCAAAGGAACATGAAGATCTCTGGAGATGGACTTGTAGCCTTGAGATCGTTGATATTTTTCCACAATTTTTGTTCTCAACTCCTCAGACAGTTCCCCGCTCTTCTTTCTGTTCTCCATGCTTAGTGTGGCACACACAGACACACAACAGAAAGGTTGAGTCAACTTTTCTCCATTTTAACTGGCTTCAGGTGTGATTGCCATATTGCCAGCACCTATTTCTTGGCACATGTGAGTTTAAACAAGCATCATATGCTTGAAATTAAACGATTTACTCACAATTTTGAAAAGGTGCCAATAATTTTGTCCGCACCCTTTTTTGAGTTTTGTGAGAAATTATGTGAAATCTGGCTTTTTTCTCAGCATTGTTTGTATTGATACAATGCACATAAAGGAAATAAACATGTATGTACCAAAAGTCTTCTGGGAGAAATTGTATATATATATATATATATTTACAGTATATATATATAGTGACAGGGGAGCTAAGCACACCTCAGACGTCACTTGTATCTGAACTAACTGTTTTGAATTGACCAGATTTGATAAAACATTGTCATCATTTCCAACCCTCATGACTGAGCATATGTTTACATTTTTGGTGGCCATTATGATGTTTTGAATTCAGATATACCATTTTAGCTGAAAATGAAGTGCATGGGTTCTGACCGCAGTAGCGCAGCAGTCTTTTTAAAGCCTGGCATGGGAGTGTCTTTGTAACAAGGCTCACATTTTTGGTATACACCATAATTGGTAGATTTTTAGCTGAAAACTCATGGCATAATATAAAATAAGATGATAAAAGGAACTTTATTAATCCCTTGAGGGAACTTCACGATGGGCCAATATTAATAGACAACCAGTATCTTTAAATGAAAAGAAGTCATTTGAATGATAACCAGCCATTGAGAATGATATTGCCAGTTAAAGCTCAGCCTTGCCATTCTATCTCTAGACAAATTCATTGCCGTTGCATATTCGGGGCACTGTAATTCATTCAAGGCTAAAATTGACTAATGACCATTCAAATGCAATGAGATTCTTTGGGCAGCACAACATCCTGTGTACAACTCTGAACAATTTGTGGCCTTAATGAAATGTGAATGTCACCACTCAGACTGACCCACGGGCAGTCAAAAAGGAATGAAGATTGTTGGCCTAATGTTATGCCGAGTGCCAGCATTCTGTATAGTATACCAGCCAGTTACATCCACAAATATAGGAGGCAAGCCAGAGTGATGATTTAGATGAAAGACTGCCTACCAGATCTTGCAGCCATTCCCGGTTCAATCATAAAAGCCCAATTTAGAGGAAGCTGATCCCTCACTTAGGTAGCCCCATCACACTAATCTGCTTCAACATCTAATGTTTATCTTCTTCAACAAGGGGGGAAAATTATATTTTATTAAGGCCATCAGTGGTAAAGTAAAGATAAAAACAAATTTTAAAGCCCATTGTTTCTGTGATTAATGTTGTTTGCCAGGTTTCAATGGACGATTAATTATAGGATTTAATTACAGCTGACTGAAGACACACCAGTACAAGGCCATGAAAGACGAACTGCATCACAGCCACTTGAGCAAAAAAGGCTGGATCTGACTAGGGTGTTTCCCCTGATAAAGAACCCAGTTTAGACTGAAAACAAGGACTGGAGAACAGATTAAATGGAGCACCATTAATCAGGCCAGAGTTTCTTGTCTGATTTTTGAATACATCTGAAAGAGCTCTCAAAGGGCACAGAAAGAAGAGGGAAAAACCTTTAAAACACACAGTCATATATTTATCCATAGGCCATGTGTCTGTTGTTGGGGCGACTCCCACATCAGCAACAGACTATAACGGGGAACATACAGTAACTCAACACTGGGAATAATGATGCAAAGGAAACATTGATTTATTAAGAATGGAGATGAAAAAACATAGGAAAAATGAAGCTCATATTTTTGCCCTTAAGTTTAAATGCACAAGAATTTTCCACATTCTGAAAATACTAGTGTCCCTCTGTTCCTTTACGTCCTTTTTCGAAAAATGTGACCAAAACTCAGCATCATATTTGGTTTTCACTTGAATCTATCTCAAATATTCTGGTCAAGACTATTTCATAAAATTGCAATATTGCGTCATTATTGTGATAAATGCTTTTCTAGTGAAATTATATTAGATTGTACCCAAAGGACTTTAAAGAACACTGACAATTTTTCTAATTTCTAATTGACTAATTAATCCTGTTTAATTGAATTTTATGCAGTGCAGAGTGTGAAACACTAAATAAAAATCCTTCGCATTAATAGTTTCTGACTGTGGTTTTTTTGAAAGTGGTGCCAGCTTGTTAGATGTCAAAAACTATTTTGACGTTGTGTATCGTGAAATTTTTGTAGTGTACAGCGATACTGAAGTTAGCGCTCACCCCTAACTTAGGAAGGTTACTTGGACCACGACAACTGAAATATGCTATTTACATCAGTTTTTAACATGAAATCATAAGCTGTGTTGGATCCAGCTGGTTGATGTGGCTATGTTGCCCTTACAACTACAGTTTATGGAAAGCTTCTACTTTGACCGAAGGTGGCCATTACACCTGAAGAGAATGTGGCCCTTACAACTAGATGGGATGTGGCCCTTACAGCCAGAAGATATATGTGGTACAAATCTACTGCTGACCATTAGATTTAAGCACATACACTATATGGGCAAACGTATTGTTATATAAAGTAAAAGTATTGTTATATAGTGTGTAACAATTTGGGAACCAAAACAACTGGTCAGACTGAGAGATTATTAAAATACTTATTCTACTCATTTGATCTGTCTCTTCATTGCCATTCATTCACAGAGAGAAGCACAGGGGCAGACTGTTGCCTGGATTTACCTAAATCTTCCCCCTGGCCTTTGCTTTCAGCAGTGGGTAATCCTCACTGTCACTTCAAAGAAAGAGCATCTAGCCATCTCTCCTCTGGGACACTGACACCTGCAGCAGGGAACTCGTTTTGGACTGCTTCCAGAGGAAGATCTGTGATCCAACGCAGGAAAGCTGCAACCAAAAGCAAAGTTAGAACTGCAAATACAATGCTTGCTTCAGGATGTATTTTATTATAAAAAAAACACTCAAAGGCTGAAGGGACAACATGATTTTTTCACGCTTCTAAGGTTTCTCTGAAGTTAAGATTGGGGCGAGGAAAGTTTAATGAAGTATTTGATCAAAATACAAGACAAAACTCTTATTAGCTGATTGGTTTAAGTTTCAAAGCTTGTTTAAGCAGCCAGATCTCTCCACAGGGTGCTGATCACTAACCTAAGAGGGAAGCAGATGCTTGGATCACCATGCTCACAGTCACCTGCTCACAGTTAAGGGGCACCTGATAATCTTCTCAAGATTTCTAAGAAAGATCTCCAAACCAGCTTTGCTTGGGTACTTGCACTAACGTTCATCCTTAACACTTTAAATTTGTCGTCCATCTAAAAATCTAATTTACTTCGTCCTCACCTCAAGTAAACGTTCCTCTTATCACAAATGAGACTAACAAGTATCCTGGATTCACTTACAGCCATGGAAAAAAAATAAGAGACCATTTTTTTCTGGTTATTAAAATTGGAATTTGTGGGAGTGGGTCTGTGTAAAATGTGCATGTCACTATTGTTTTATACACTACTGACCACAATTAATACAAAATAAAAAAAAAGAAAACACATTGTTTGGAGACAAAGTAAAAAATAATACATATAAATAATGTATTATACCTTGGAAATGTTAAACTACACAACACTCTTACATAATTTTACAACTGCAACAAGTAAACTAGTAATGTTAAGAGCAGAGTGTGTGCGTGTGTGAGTGTTTCATCCCATCAGAAACTGAATCAGGAGTGAAGCTGCTGGAATTCAGCACATAAAAAAAGCTGCTATACAAACACTACTGCACTCACAACACATTTGGAGGCTTTTCTTATTTTTTACACAGCTCATACTGCAGTACTTTCCAGAAGAATAGCAACCTGTGCAGTTACACACACACACACAGCTGCAAATTGAACAGAAAAAGCGAAAAGTTGTCTCTTATTTTTTTCCATGGCTGTATGTGTTTTCGGAGAGTCAATTGTTGTCTAGAAAAAACAACAAAAGGACATAAGTCCAACAGATTTTATGTTGTCTTTTGTCCATTAAAAAAAATATCTTTTAGATTACTTAACAACTCAGTATGATTTGAGGCAAGCAGGCAAGCGTGTAATAAATTGGACATGCAGCTTGCAGAATGCTTATGGGTAGTTATTACCTTTTATTGCTTGATAGCCACATTAGCGTCTTAGATCAAATGCAAAACTGAAGAAACGAACTTCAGACAGTTATCGTTTTGCTCAACCTTGCTTAGGACATCTACTAAATGTGGTTGGTGTAGCATAATGGGTAAACCAACTGCCATCCCTGACTGAGGTTCGACATAAAACCCATCTAGTGGTTTTCAGCCTCTGGTTTATTTATTTATTTAACTGGACAAATATGTTGTAATATAGACATTAAACCAAACAACATTTTCAAAATGACTACTATTATTGATGTGATCATGTCCGTAAAAATAAAACATTTATGTTTAGTGCATTTACTGGTCTCACAGAATGCTCTGTTTATATTTTCAGTACAAATCAATAAAAAACATTTCCCTTTTTGATCCGTGTAATGTATCATGGCTATAGTATTAATAACAAGGTCTTTCCAAAGGAACGCAGACATCCAGCACTGGGTAGCCGCCAAACAACATCAGTAATCTCATTAAGTAGTCAGAAAGAAACGGTTCATCAGATCGGATAAATCTTCTTGTGGACTTTTTTTGTGATAGGTTGTCTGGGCTGTAAGCTACAAAAGGTTAGGAACCTGTGCTTTACTTACGGCAAGGACAGTTAAAAGGATTTTGTTTATGATCTCATACTTTGAATTATTATGTTGTATATTGAGCACACTGCTTGATCTAACCAAGACTTGCAATCTTATTTCTAGCCTAAAAGTCTTCTTGATCTTGTTTTGAGAATAATATACTATATAAGAGCAGATTTTTTTGCTCTTATATAGTTTATTAATATTGTTTTTTCCTACTTCAAGAAATCTTACCAAGTGTAAATATCTTACTGCACTGGCAGATAATTTCATTTGTTTCTAGTCTAAAGATTTCTTGAAATAGGAAAAAATATCTTAAAACAATCTTAATAAACTATATAAGAGCAAAAATCTGCTCTTATATAGTATATTATTCTCAAAACAAGATCAAAAAGACTTTTAGGCTAGAAATAAGATTGCAAGTCTTGGTTAGATCAGGAGTTTTGGCAGTGCAGTGCTGTTCAGTGGCCTCATGCTGGTTCAAGGTTAAAAAGGTGGATTGCTATTTAGTGTGTTACTATTTACAATGTTACAGTTTAGTGAATAATATGGCTACACCAAAGATGCAATGAATACAATATGATACTACCTGAGTAATCTACCAGAATATTACTTGACTGATAGATAGATAGATAGATAGATAGATAGATAGATAGATAGATAGATAGATAGATAGATAGACTTAAATTCTTAAGTCTATGTTGATTTTCTTCTGACCTAAATTCCTGTTCTGACCAGTCAAAATTATCATGTGAGAAACATCCCTCAACCTGAAATAGTACTATCTGGTCGGGTACATGCTGTGATGTTAATGAAATGTTAATCTGGTGTGTTTCAGAGTAGCTTCCCCCAAAGCATGATAGAACCTTAAAGACCAGTTTTGTTGCTACAAAGTCTACACTAAAAACTTCCTCATATAATGTGTTGGGGGGCATTCTAAAAACAAGAATTATTCCTAGTAGAG
Source organism: Hydrocynus forskahlii (assembly GCA_037974365.1). Taxonomy (NCBI): domain Eukaryota; kingdom Metazoa; phylum Chordata; class Actinopteri; order Characiformes; family Alestidae; genus Hydrocynus; species Hydrocynus forskahlii. The sequence continues at coordinate 18,020,155 of JBBPCX010000088.1, read as the reverse complement.
GTCATTACATGCCTGGATCCTAGTTTTTGTCATGTTAAATAATCCCCAGTGTGCCATTGGCAGAGAGCTATAATCCCCATCCTCTCCCTGCAGCCAGACCAGGATCTGACCTCATGGTCAGTGTGAGGGGGCAGGCTCCTAGATTCCAGAACCTTCCTCTGCCACTCAGCTTATATAACATGTGGATAGAGGGCCAATTAAATCAAGCCAAGGTCAGTCATGATGGAGAATATCCAACCATCGTGCTATTTTCACTAATACTGCACAAAGTCCAGTGTGAAAGATCAACCATATGAATGAAAAGCTCTACATTTTTTAACTACTTTACCGACAAAATGTATTTCAGTCATGTACCTTCATGCTGAAGCCGGTCAAGGCTGTTGGATAGAATTTCCAGACGATCAGGAATCAGTTCTAGTCTGTTAATTCTAGTTAATTATTAAACACTGCAGTAATGCCATTCACTAAGCAGTTTACTCAATCTAAAATACTCACAGCATCATTTGAGACATTAACAGTCTACTATGGTTTACAATGCACTCAATAATTCCAATAGCAGATGGCCCAGTGACTTTGCAGTGGCTATGTGTCTAAAAATAAAGTAGGGATTAAACTTACATATGATGGAGGCATTGAGAAGCATACAAATCCATATTAAGTCAAAAAATTGTTAAACAAATGGATCTAAATTCAGATTTGCCGTATAGTTTTCGTCTTCCAGAAAGCAGACCTATCTGTTTTGTATAGACTCTTACAGCACCACCCCAGCTACTCAAATATGCTAGCATTGGGAAAAATAGTCTACTACTAGGTATAAAACAGTGATAAACAGACAAATCTGAGACAAGAACAGGGAAAACCCTGTGATAAACTATCAAAAAGTAATCCATGGTTTCTGCCAATGACGCCACCCACATGGTTTAGACTTGGCAGCCCATTTGAGGGCATGATTTCTGACATATTAAAGATACAAATCCAATCTTGTAAATCCAATCAGTAAAAACACTGTAAAATAGTTCACTTGAGGTGTTGGTGTGTATAGTATGCGTACAGCCCTGAATGCAGTGTCGCATCATAGAGCATGTCCCATACCCTCTCTCACACTCTAATCTCCTAATCCGTCATTATTGAAACCCTCAGAACATTTCTGCAATCCAACATGGAGGCCATCCGACATTTGTTTCTAGGAGAACAAAATCAAATCCTTTATTACAATGTTAATTTCTGCTAGCGGCTCTCATTTCTACTGTTATGTTAGCACTAAACTAAAGCTGATGCATACACTTTTTTGGCTGTTTTTTTGTCTAAATATATTTTTCAGAGGCCCTGACCTAGTGCAGAGATTAGATGTATTAAAGGTGCATTGTGGTGGTAAATATCATTATTCTTCCCAGCCTCAGCAAGCATGGTGCAGTAAATGTCAAGCACCTCTCTAAGCAGGCAGAACTGTGGAAGCCCTCCCTGGAGAGGCCCTGAACCAAAGTAGATTTGCAGTTTTTTTTTGTGTAAAATAAATACTGGCCTGGTTTCAACTTTCTCATGAAGCGCCAATTTGGACTCAGTTTCTATATCAGTGTAAACATTAGTCTACTTCGGTACGTTCTGGGAAGGTCAAGCTCTCAGAAACTGACAAACAGGCAAAAAGTGTCATTTATGCAAAATAGTCCAGGTCTTATGAGCAGAGTGCTAAGGTCAGGCATCATTCTGCAGTCAGTGGTATGACCAAATGTTGGAGACCAAAAAGTTCCAGAGCGGATATGTTTTGTCCTGTGTAAATTTTTCTTCTTCTGAAGGGAGGGGCTGGAAGGGGTTGCCAAATTTTTTTTTCAGAGCTGAAGTGCAGCCCACAGTCATTTTTAAGGACAGCTGTGTGGGTGTGGGTTGGAGCTGACAATGCACATGATTAGTCTATGAAGCCCCACCACCTAATTATCATGCTACACTAAATCCTCTAGTCTGTACAAGCTTTTGATTGTGGAATGTGGCAAATTTCTGTCCCAACTATTCCTTCGCTGTGTTTTTCTCTGCAATACACACAAGGTCATGTAGAGGTGTGATGTACGCTGATATGTGTAAAACTATAGAAAATGTAATGTAAAAAATAAAGCATTAAATACAACAAACTGCATGAGTTATAATAATTAAGTTGTGAATTTCAGCATTTAAGCTACTAATGTTCCCCTGAACAATCCTGCATAGCTGTGGCCCAACATCAAGAAAGTCTTTCCCTGTTCCGGTAGTAAGAGCTATAGTTGTAGCTGTAGTAGTTGCTATAGGATAAAACGTTTTAACTGAGCTACAGTGTGGGAAAGTAAAACTTCTTCTCGAATTATACACCACCCTTTAGCATTATTATGTAACCCACTACTGAAATTGTGGCTAACTGCTACCAAGCCTTTTCGGAGGATCCCGTTCTATTATGTCAATTAAACACACAGTAATGTTAGTTTATGTAAGCGTAAATAATGGGACTTGAGTAATGGACGTCTTTTTAAAAAATACTGGCATTCCCTTGATGAAAAGGGTTCTTCATTAGCCATGATTAGGTAGGTAATTGTTCTGAACAAGTACAGAGTAAATACCACTGATTGACAGATGGGAAGAGTCAAGCTCGGTAAGTCAGAAAGTCACTAAATCTAAGATGATGCCACATTACCATAAGGTCTTCCCGGGCCTAAGGCACTGCCTGGGGCCTTGGATTAGATACCAAGTCTCATGAGACATGTCTGTATGTGTTAATATGGCAAATACATCTACCGGTCCTTGTCCTTGAACCTTCTTTTTGCCCTAATAGTGTGAAGCATACATAAATAAACACCATTTTTTAATTCAGGTAAATTAATTTTGATCTTCATAAAAGCTTGATGTTTAATGCAACACTTACTTCATTTAAAGTTTAAAGAGGAAAAAATAGAGGAGCATTTTATATTTTCAGGTTTGAATTTGAAAGGAAAAAACTCTTTATGGTGCTATATAGAACCACATTTTAGACGCATTCTAACAGCAACATTTGGTTTATTAAAGGTTTCTCATCACTAAACCTGGCAAAGAACTTATTTCATAGAAATGAAAGACTTCTTTGACATTTCTCAATCAACATTGACCAAGAATTTTAACTATTATTGTCTCATATGTGTCTTTCAAATTCTGCACTGCAAAAAAAAAAACCAAACAAACAAAAAAAAAAATTACTGATTCCAGTCTGTACCAAGGCAATAAAGTAATTATGATTTTACCCAAAGGGAAGGCACTTCTTCACCACAAACCAGGGCATAGCTGATGCTGGGGTTAAACATTTTACTCCCTCAAACATTTATCTGACATTTTCCCTTCAGAGGTACACTGCTGATGGCACGCTACAGAGGTCCAGGATTTAATATTAATAACATTCAGCAAAGAAGGAATCTCATTTTGCTGCGGCCTCTTGCTAAAAATCATACACTCCAGGTGGATGTTTGAAGGAGAACAGTTTGACCTTTTCCACCAAAGACTCCCACAGAGCTGGTAATAAAATGAACACCTCCTTCTCACTGCTTAGCTCCTCACTGTTAAGAAAGGGGGCACTGGCACAGACCATCCCATTTCTGAACTAAATCAGGAAATGCCAAACACTCACCTTAACACAAGCACAGGGGACATCCAGACTGATTCCATAGAAACATGACATGTGAATATTCTGATTTTTGATGGCGTTTTCTTATATAGCCATTGTTAATTGTACATGCAGTTACTCAAGCATTCAAAAGAAAGGAATCACTATAAAACTTTAACTGCAGAAAACCGAACAATGATCTCCACAGTCTGAAACTACCAATGGAAATTATCCTAGAACATTTGTCCCAACAAACTAGTCTGCTTTAATCCTGTCTTCTGGACTTCATATGTATGTACAAAAGCCTCTGATGAGCAGATCAGATCCATCCAGTTGTCTAAACTCACCTCTGTAGAGAAGACAAGACTCTTTATACCTATTTTGTACAAAAACCTTAACACAATCAGTGTCACTTTTTTGTTTTTTTGAATAGCTACCCATAAACAGAGCAGAATCTTGACTATATTACTTGGCCCATCAGTTTTAGGTTTGTCAAGAATAATGAACTGAGCTGTAGATGATTATCTACATAAATATCTAGAAGAAATGTATAACATGAATAATATTCAGGATGCGTGAGAAAGAAGAAATTATAAGAAATGCTACTGTGAATATGACTTATCAGTTCATAAACACTTGCTCACCTCAAAAATACATTACATATTGAAAAAAATATTTTAAAATGTTATTCCAAACTTCTGTATGGTGTTATTTCACATGTCTGCAGACGTGGAGGGTTTTGGCTATAACTGTAGTAATAACCCTGTTAACTCGCTCACAAATTAATGTACATTTTATGGACAAAAGTATTGGGACACACCTGTTTCGGCCCCTTGCTTCCAGTGAAGGGAAATCTTAATGCTTCAGCAGACCAAGTAATTCTAGACAACACCATGCTTCCAACTTTGTGGATGCAGTTTGGGGAAGAACCTTTTCTATTCCACCATGGCTGCTGTTATAACTGCAAAGGGGGACCATCTCCATATTAAAGTCTATGTATTTGAATGGTGTAATGGTCAGGCCTCCCTTTACTTTTGTCCACATAGAGTATTATTAAAGAACATTACATCAGAGTAAAAAAAGGATAATAAAACATTTTGAGCGACTTCAAGTTACCATGATAAAATCTTTAACTAATTATCTTTTCATACTGTGACTGTGTCACAGTAGCAAGGAGGGTCTCTAAGTTTGCTGACAAGTGAACTTAGGCAGTTTCATGGCAAAAAGAAACAATTTCATTTCTTATTCTAAACGTTTAATAAGAGAAATAAGAGAAAGTAATAAGAAAGTAGTTTAGGAATACATTAGCTATATAGCTAGGAGTTGTCAGCCAGGCCTCAGGCTGGAAAATGAATTGTGAAAAGCTATTTTTTTACTCAGTATTGGTTATTAATATTTAAAATAGATGAGTCAAATACCCTACTAGATAACATAAAACTAGTGTGATTACGATGTCATTTGTTATTTTACACCTCTGCAAGTTTGGGGACGGCTACACTGTTCCTGGTGTGAATCTATTCAGCCATCAGAAAGACTCCATGTTATTCCTAAAGACCGTCTGGCTTAAGAGGCAAACAACCCCTGAAGCAGAAGAAAACTCTGCTATCACAGAGTCAGGCGAATGGGATGCAACAGTAATGATTCACACTTTCTGTGAAACTGTGAACACATTAGCTAGTGCTGTGACACATTAGTCAGTTCTTTTTGAACTGCTCTCCACACTGTTTCCAAACAGCCTCACACCACAAACATCAGTGTGAGGCAGTGGACTATCACTTTTCCAACAGATAGGTTTGTTTATTTCTTTATTTTTTACTACACATACACTTCACATACTCTTTCCAGTACTCTTCCCTATAAAATGTCCTATCAAAAGATACTTCAGCAATAAAAAGACAAGGTAGATCATAGATCAGACAAGAGATCAAAAATGAAAAAAGGTTGTTTTTTTGGAGCACGCAAAGTCAATAAATGCATATATGCATATACACCAACATACATAAATGACTAAATATGATCCACTGCTGCCGTCTACTAATGGTGTCGATGAAATAAACAAACATGGCTTGCCGCTGTCTTCTAAAGGTGTCATCATCAAACATGAAATAAACAAACACCACTCACCACTGCCTTCTTACCTTATTAACAATAATCAAATGCCCTTTAAAATGATTATTAAACATCAAATAAACAAACGTTACTCACTGCTGCCCTCTAAAGGTCTTATTTCTGTTTTTTTACATGCAATCCCCTCCCCCCAAATTATTAAAATGCATATTATTTGCAATCTGTCTGTTTTTATGATTGTGAAAGCCGCAATCCACATAAAGAATTGCATCAGTTCAAATCATGGCAAACAAGCAGTTATGTAATAATGGTGACAGGCTTATGAGGGATCTCTACCAGGGATGTGCTTTTCTAATCACGTTCATATTCAGATATCCGTAAAATGTATATGAATGTATATCTGGCTTAGCTGCAGGAAAGAAATAGATGAAAAGTAAACAGACTTCCGAATTAATATCAATATAGGGCTTTGGCTTATTTTGCGTGTGGCAGTGCAGGCAGATGAATACATGTCAGACATATTTTTTTATTATTCAAAAAGAGATGAGAGAAATTGGTATTTTTTTATGTAGACTCCTTAGATGAACTAGAGGAGACAGAACAGCAAGGTATACATGACTTACTCACAAATATGAGTAAAACGGTCATGTTTTACAGTTCTGTTAAAATATAAGATGGTGGTTTTGCTGATTTGCTAGCATGTATTTTGTATTTTCTCTATTCTCCCATTATGATTGCACAAATAGTGGTATCACCACTCGAGTACCTGTTCACTTCTCTGATCTCTGGACCCTATAGTAGTTTAGACCTCATGTCCATTACAAAAGACCTTCCTGTCTCAATTATTAAAGCAGCATTAAGAAGGAGGTTAACAATGAATCACAAGCCCACCCCGCTGGCGCACATATGCACATGCACATATGCACATCCACACACACACACACGCGCGCGCGCTCGTCCTTGGGCACAGAAGCCCAGCATGACACATGGTGGCTGACTCACACTGCACAAAACTCCCTCATTTCCTGACAAGTGGATAGATGTTGCTGTTTTTTTTCTTCTCTGGACCACAAGGCAGCACACCGCACACTGCATGTGACTTTATATGAGTGTGTGTACAAGGCCTGCCAGCACTGACTAGACAGAGTAACTGCAGTAGTGAAGTAGAATACACATTTATGATCAGGTAGGGCTTGCCTTTATGGCTTTGTGAATGTCAGTATTCATCTGATGAGTTCCATAATGTTAGTTATCAGTTATCGCTCTCTCTCTTTATTAGTTACCCTGCCTACACTATGAGTAATAGCTCGATTGGCTGAAGATGTCGCTGGACAAATTGCTACCTTTTGTGGTCCTGCACGGCCGAATGGTAGAGAAATGATTCGTTCCACAGAGTGTGGGGGGGTGAGTTGAGCAGAGAGAAAGAGGCGCAGAGAAGAGAGAAAGTGAGGGCAAGAAGAGGCAGAGAAAAATGCAGAGGAGAGGAAGCAAGATAAGAGGGGAAAAAAGAAACAAAGGATAGAGAGAGAAAGAGAGAGAGAGAGAGAGAAAGAGAGAGGGACATCGTGCAAGAGGAAGAAAGGGCAGAGAAACAAGCAGAAAGAGAGAGGAGAGAAGGAAAGAAAGAAAGAGAGAAAGAGAGAGAAAAATATCTAGACTCAGAGAGAGAAAGAGAGAATGATATCACGACTGAGGGGGGGGGGGGGGGACAAGATCAAGCTTGAGAGAAAGAGAGTACACCACAGTTAGAGAGACCACATATCGCAGTCTAAGTTCTAGAAAAGAGATGGATGACAGGTTAGCTTTGTCATCTGTTGAGTGATAAAAGCAAAAGGTGACCTAAATATTTTGCTCACTAAAAGTTTGGTGACACCTGTCCTTCTAAAATGAGCATGTTTTTAAAGCACAAAACGTTTTAAGCGCCTCCCCAACCAAAACAATTAATACTTGCACAGACTCCAGCAGAAGCTCAACAACTGTCTCTCTTACTAACTGTGAGAGCAACTAGAGACCCCTGCCTCCAAACCAGTTCTATGACCTTGGATCACTCACAAGTGCTGCCCAGTGTCTAACCAAACTACTACTCACAGACAGAATAGACTGCAACAGATTCTAACTGATGTGTCGCTGCTGACTATAGACTCTACCACACATCAGTGATTAATCTGTATACTTTTCTCTCATAATATTAGTCATCTCCATAGTATTATTCCTTTATTGTGCTTAATAAAAAAATTATAGATTTTAATTGACATACAGAAAACAGAAAACAGCTTATTAACTAAATATTTACTTTATTCTTATTGTGCAAAATATATATTCAAGCACTTTCAATGACCCATGGACATAAATAGATATTTTCAAAAGCTTTCAAGGCCTACATTTTTTTCTCAAGTTCACAAACTTTCAAGGTCTCATGGGAACTGGGCTTGGGCTTATAGCAAGAAACAGAAATGTGCTAGTACGTTTCATGTGTTCCCCCCCAAAATGTACAGTTGGTGCACTTAAACCTTTCAACTGTGTGAACCATCTTTGGAGTTTATGAACCATCTTTTAGTTTATGTTATTATCAAAAGTTCAGAATTTTTTTTTTCTATTACAGTAATCCAAGAGCACCCACAAAACTGCGTTGTTGGTAAAAAAAAAAAAAAAAGCTTATTTTTATAGTGTAAATTCAAAATATGCCCCTAAAAATCCTCCCAAAACACTTTTTCATTTTAAACTCGGTTTAACACATTACCCTTTACGAAAATATAAAGATAAGCCCATATTTGTACTGTACAGTTTACACTGAACTCCTGCAGTGCTAGAAGGTAAATACTGATATTACCCCTGTATAGACTGTGGTGTAATTCATGCACGTGCATTTTCTTTGGTGTGCGCTGTCATTTTCTTTGTATAAACAGGTAATCACAGTAATAAATTAGTATAATATTTAGTAATAAAAATACAGTAAAATGTACGGGTACTCATCAATAATTTTTACATCGATAATTTACTGTTCATCAGCGGCGCATGTTATTCAGGGTTCTTCAGGAGGACTGTATTGTAGAGACCCGCCGGTTAAAACAGACATTGGACGGCGATTGAGCTCAACAGCCTCTTTCAGTTTAATTTAGAGTAATAAAAATACTGGGCTTTAAGATGAACAAAACGAAAAATAAGAGAAACACTCAAGATGAGTCAGGGGCGGACTGGCAATCTGTGCGTTCTGGAAAAGAACGGCTGTCCGGTGCACGGATTTTCATAATAATTTAACACTAAAATGCATGCCACTAAAATGCCACACAAAAAAGATATGTGGATGATATCTACGGTTTCCATGAATTTGCTGTAGTTTTCGTCAACAATTTTGTTCGGTTCTAAGAAGAAATGATTAAATCCGAAACATTTAAATTCAATTTTGAACTCAGCTTAATACAATATGCTCAGCGAAAATGTAAAGTAAACCAGTATAGGCGCTGGACAGTTTACACTGAACTGCCGTCTCCCACAATTAATTCATGCAAACATGTTTTCTTTGGTATACACTGTCGTTTTCTTTGTTATAAGCAGGTAAATACAGTAGTAATTTAATGTAATTTTTAGTAATAAAAATACAGTAAAATGTATGGGTAATCACCAATATTTTTTAACAGTTCAATAATTTACAGTTCATCACCGGCACATCTTATTCAGTCGAACTGTAGTGACCCGCCAGTTAAAGCAGCCACTGGATGGAGATTGAGCTCAATAGACTCTTTTAACTTAATTTAGAGTAATAAAAATGCAGGGCTTCAAGAAGAACAAAACGAAAAACAAGAGAAACACTTGAGATGCTCCACAGGGGAAATTCTGGTCTGCAGATGCCACAGATTCAATCAGCTGCAAGGAGAAATAAATAACATTCTCAGATCGGCTACTTTCCAACCTCCTGCCTCTGAGTACAGCAGTTTTCACCATCCCAAGATGTGCTTTCTTTGTGTTGCTCTGGACAGTACAAAACATTTATACAGTTATATTTTATATGGAAGTGTAGCTGAATTTACTTTAATATTTATGTTACAAGATTAGTAGCCTATCCCAGCTGCAATGAGCAAAGAGGGGGGTTACACCCTGGACAGTCGCCAGCACGTCACAGGGCCACATACAGAGACAGACAACCATTCACGCTCACAGTCACACCTAGGGGCAATTTCGTGTGCTCTACTGACCTATCCCCAATGCATGCATGGTTTTGGTGGTAGGAGGAAACCGGAGCTCCCGGTGTAAACCCACATGGTCATGGAGAGAACATGCAAACTCCACACAGAAAGACCCTGCGCCCAACCCGGGAGTCGAACCTAGGACCTTCTTGCTGTGAGGCAACAGTGCTAACCCCTGTGCCTCCGTGCTGCCCTAGTCAGTTATGTTTTTCTTAATAATTTAGAACTAAAATGCTTAAAAAAAACCATATTGCCACAAAAAAAAAAAGCTGAGAATATTTGCAGTTTCTGCGTTATTGTGGGGATTTCCGCCTACAATTTTCAGTTAGGTTCTCAGAAAAAATCTACGTAATACTGATTCCGCGACTCCTGATCGATGTAAAACTGGGGGATTACTGTATTTCATTCCATTGAAATTTGTGGTTCTGAATGTAAGACAAATAATTTTAAGAAAGAGCCTCAGAACTGTATTACCCAGTAAGTAAAGTCTTTTTTTGACATTTTATTTCACTTTTGTTGTGAATGTTGTCTTTAGTATAAAGGAAATGGTCATATTTGGTCATGCAGCAAGCTAAGGGTGGTCTTCTTTCGCTTTGACACTGCGGGTTTAGCTTAAACTTATTTGAAACCTATAAGATGTTTAAACAATGATTCTTTGTATGCTTAAGTTTTCTACTGTGCCCTGCTTTAGAGAGTTGCTCTTTTTCACACAGGTGCATCAAATATGAGTATATCAGCTACTAGATGACATCTTTCCAGCGTACAAATGTTCTCAGGAGACAAGAGGTGACTGTGAGCCGACGGAAGGCGATCATCAGTCAGGTATTGTTGACTTTAGTGCTTCCTTGTCGGCTTAGTGTGTCCCAGGCCTGACTGAATAAAGTGAGCATTCAATGATTCAGTGTAGGGATGAGGAGAACCTTATCTGCACACTAAAGGAGACGAGCCAGCCCAGCTTGTGTTAACCCTCTTACATGATGCTTTAACCAAGTGAATAATAAGATAATGCTCTTATACAAGAAAACTACTTTAGCCCACTGAATAACAGCTAAGGAGCTTACATTTATGGAGGCTTCCACAACAAAAGCACAATCACTGATTTAGCATCAGTGAATCACTCCTGGGTCCTGGCTGAATCCGAACTACATGGCCCAGCCTTTTGTGATTCCTTGCTGTGTTAAACTGCAATGATGTAACCACTAAAGCAGCTGCCAGTCCACTAAAACATGTAAAAGGATCATGGGCTTCAGGGTGCACTGCAAAACATGCCAAACCCTTGTCTGTTAATTTGTTTTACACCATTATAAAATAGCAGCTGCCTCACATAGTGTGTGAACATTTCAGGATGGATGCACCAATTGAAATGGTTCAAAATTGTATTACATTAATGTACATTAAAGGTGTCCATATATCATCTTTTTGGATTCAAAAGGTAGATGCTGAGGTCACATAGTGTAGCCGACAGTGTAGCCTGCTATACTAAGTGTCTGCTTTGTCAGGCTGTTCGGATTGGTAGATTGATGTTTGTGAGTATTATCTTGTGTAGAAGATTTGGCAGAGGGAGGCTTCCAGTCTGCACGAGGCTTGGCCGTGTCAGCTGGGACGAATAGAGTACTCGCTGAGCATCTGCTGCTGCAAACACACAGGCGGCGCGCGCTGACAGCGATCCCCCAAATCGGCCTAATCTCCAGCATAAGGTGCTGTTACACACAAACACAGGAGGCGAACTGATCACCAAGAGCGCTATGAGAACTACACACACCACAAAGCATGTGGACATACAATCGCAAACACAAAAATTATTTGGCTCAGACACATGTAAATGTACATGCAATGATACTGCCACTGTGCTCAGGCAAAACAGTTAGTCCTAGTAGATTTATAAATAAATATCAACATAAATACACAGATAAACAGACAGATATATAGACAGACAGACACAAAGATGGATTTTTAGATAGACAGACAGGCAGACCGACACTATATCTATCTATCTCTCTCTCTCTCTCTCTCTCTATATATATATATATATATATATATATATAGTTATATA
>JBBPCX010000088.1:17991254-18005431 GCA_037974365.1 Hydrocynus forskahlii | reverse complement strand
GAACTGAACTGTGGAAGATCTGGTACTGAGTCTTGGGCCAAAGCAAGAGTGGAATCAGCTCCTAACTGGCTGGATGACCTGAAATGTAGGAAACATGACTCCACTCTGTGGCACTGTCCATCTTCCCCCTGGGGACAGAACGACTGTGATGGGAGAAATGAAGTAGCTCAGATCACCTGTTCAAGTAAGAGGCCTGTAGTGGTTTTACATGTGGTTTAATATATAAAAGGTTCCAGTAGTTAGTGCCAGCAGTACATGATTGAAAGAATTTGAAATTAAACAGACTGAACAGGAAAAATGTTTATATGAACAGCTCAGTTTTAATAAATTATGTTGCCTTGCTCACAGAAGAGGAAAACAGTCGTGTATTTCAAAGCCACCCGAAATGCTCCTCATCTCCCCACCACAGACAGTGCTCAAGTAAGAACACTCACACAGTCAAGGGTCATTCTTCATCTTTTTGCAAACATTTACTCAGCACTTCATAACTTCTGATGGGACTTGTGAGTTTTGAACTCAAGAATGTCATGTGTGGTGTGTGTTATATAGATCACCTGCCTCTCAGACTGAGGGGAGGAGAGGGAAGCTGCTCTGGGAGACTGGAAGTGTATCATAACTCTGAGTGGGGGTCAGTCTGTGATGAACTGTGGGACATCAGAGATGCTCAGGTGGTCTGCAGGCAGCTGGGCTGTGGGCCGGCGCTGAGAGCTGATGGAGGTGCTGTCTTTGGTGCTGGTAGATGGACAGTCTGGCTGAACAGAGTGAAGTGTAGAGGGAGTGAGATTCACCTGTGGGACTGTTCTCATTCCCTGAAGAAACACACTGACTGCTCATACAAGCAGCACGTAGCAGTCACCTGTGCAGGTTAGAGGAACCTGCTAGATTCTGGAGTTTTAGTTAATGATTCCATATTTAGTGCTAAAATCATAAACATTGAAAATGAAAATCGTGTGTTCGCACAAAGAAACATATTACTTTAGACAGTATAATTTTTTATTTTGTGTGTATATATTTTTTGTGTTTACAGACCTACCTCCAGCTACCAGTACTGCATCCATAACAACAGCCAGCAGCTCCATCACCACAGGTACTATTCTGTCTCTTAATTAGTTTTTCTTGATGTACCTGAATTGTCCGGTGCTCTACAAAGTTTCTGCTCTGTTTTTATTTAAAGTAGATCAGACATTGACAAGCACAACGAAGAATCAACAAACTGCTCCATCAGCTGTTCCATCCATCTATCTGGTGTTTCTAGTGGTGCTGGGACTGGTGCTCTTCCTGGCCATAGTTATTCTGGTTGTGTTATTTTATCAGAACAGAGCACTCAAGAAAGGTAGGGAGATTCAGAATTAATCTACAATCCACTTTCTATACATTCCCTAAACATCATTAATCCTTCAGTCTGTCATCAGTCTATTCTACTGAATTGGCTCCATGTTTCTGTCTCCCAGTGCTCTTTAAGAGGAGGCGTAAGATTCAGTCTGAGGCAGTCTATGAGGATATTAGCCAAAAATTCCTCCCTAATAGAACCATCAGAATATCTCAAAGAGGTGAGGAATGTTCTACATGAGAGTCATTGTATTAAAGTATAAAGCATTTGAAATCAAAGATCACACACCCCAGTGGATGCTCTCTTTCACAAATAATTACGAAATATATAGATTAACTTCATTTAAGTGTTTATCTTTCTCAGTGTATTAATAATAAGAGTAAATGAATAAAATGAAAAATGTGAGAACACTCAAGATAGTTCCAAGGCGAAATTGTGGACTGCATCTACCAGAGATTTGTGACAGGGCAGCAGCCAATCAGCAGCAAAGAGAAATAAATAATGTTCTTGGATTGCCTACTTTCAAACCTCCTGCTTCTGAGTACAAGTCACTGTGACGTCCCCCTCCTCCACGTGCTGTTTTTTTTATGTTTTGGGCGGCGCTGAGCAGTGGAGCTTCATTCTGTTCAGGTATCTGACTGCCTTGCCAAGCCCATCTATGGAGGACCCACTTCACAACTTATAGGATTTGCTGCTAATGTTTTGGTGCCAGAAACCACATGACATCTGTTTTGGTGGCACAAAGGTGACCTACACAAAATCAGGAAGGTATTTTTAATGTTTTGGCTAGTATGCACTATTTGGCCAAACATATGGACACCCCTGTAAATCATTGTGTTCAGGTGTTTGAACCAAACCTATTGACAACAGATAAGTAAAACAAGCACATAGCCATTAACTGTCCACAAATAAACAACAGCAGTAGAATGTGTAATACTGAGGTGCACAGGGCTGCTGTGAGTTTGTGAAAGGCTCTCTCCTGTTCCAGACTGACTGTGTCTCTGTATAAAGCAAACTCAATACATGATTTACCACATTTTGAGTAACATTGTGAGGAACTCCACTGGCCTACAAAGAGGCTTAACCTCAACCCAAATGATTTGGAATGAGACGAAGTAGAACATCACTTGTGAGCCACGTCTTCTTTGGGGGTGCCAACTCTGTACTTACTCCATATCCCCACTGGTCATAGTTTTGGAATCTGTTGTCCAACAGGCTCATATACATGTGATTGTCATGTATCCAAATACTGTTTGGATTATATGTCAAAAGCCAAAGAGGGTTTTTGCCAGATATTTAGACTGGGCAAGAGGTGTCTGGGTGCTCCATGTGTTTCATGATTGTTCTTCTTTCCTCTAACAGGAAGTGTCCTCTCTGCATCACAGCATTCAGGATATGAGGATGTGGATGAGGAGCTTCTCCCGGGTAAGAGCACCAAAGCCTGTATGTGTGCCGAACTCCATTCCACTGAAAAATGTTACAAACAGAAATAGGAGAATTCATTGTAAATCAATTTTTAGAAACAGTTATGTCTGTAATGTATAAAGTAAATCTAAAAATTGAAACACTGCAGTTTAATTTAGTCTATTTGACTGCTAAACCATTTGTTTAGCATTTGCTAAATTTGTTTCTTAAAATGAACTGTTAAACTTGAGTGTTTGGATTACAAGTAGAACTAATCTGATTTGAATGGTTACACTACAGTCACATTTGCTAGCAAATAGTTTACAGGCTAATAGTGTCAGATAGATTCTACCACTTAACATTCAGAGACAGACTTTAAGTTTAGTTTTAAGTCTAAAACAGCACACCAACTAAATATACTGTATGCATGCTGTAGTTTTAGACTTAAAAAGATGTCTGTCAAAAACTCTGAATTCTTAATGTTTAAACTGTAATATAGTACAGAATTTATCATTCCACTTTCTAACATCAAGAACCCATAAAACAAAAATTGGGAAACAAAAAAAGGTTTGGCTAGTGAAACTGAGCAATATGCCCAGAGATTCACCTTTAATCAGGTTAGAGACCATCTCTAAATGTGGCTAGTCAGATATTGCATAACTCATGAAATCTGTCCTACTCAAATAAGAAAAATCAGATTTGAGCTGAATGAGACCATAAGTGTATAAGCCTGTATGATACGGTAAGACCTTAAAACCATTGTTATTCTTACATCAAAGCCTTTCAGTTGTGTCTAAGAGTGCCTTCTGTTGGCTGGACAGATATTATTTTGTATAAGAAACCCAGTCCACAATGACTCACAGCACTTAGAAGCTTGTGGGTGGTTCTGCATTCTGAATGTGTTTCATGACTGTTCTGCTCTACTTGAATAGGAAATGTCTTCTCTGAAGCCCAGAATTCAGGATATGAGGATGTGGATGAGGAGAATCCCTCAGGTAAGAAGACCAGCAAATGTGTGAGAGACAAATATTATAACTACAATTTAGCAATATTTAAAATGAACAATTCCAGTAAATCCAACATTTGAAACATGACACATCTCTAGATCAGAAGTGTCTGGCAGAAATGATTTTACTGGACACACTGTAGGCCACAAAAGCCCCAACGAGGTCCAGGGATTCTGAAAGTGTTCATTTAAAGCCTCTTTGAAAGAGTTTTAGATTCAAATATAATTAAACTGAATAACCTGTCCTTTTTCCAGCAAAGTCTTTGAGTAAACACAGAATGTTATGATGTCACCCCTAGTGGTCTGATAAGTGGGTTTCCTTAATGAATTAATCACCTGACTTTATTATTGTTACATTAAACAACAATGTTAAAATATGATTATTCTTTTTCCAGAGACAATCTGTTTTTATTTGATTTAGGTGAATCAGCCAAAGAGGACACAGCAGAGGACTATGATGATGTCATCACTGCTGGACAGATTCCTGATAATGTTCCAGGTGTCATGTTTGCCTTAGTTTGTTTTTCTTTTTTCCTCTCAGGCTGGGTGGACTCTTGTACATTCTCTTTGTGTGCAATTTCAAGAAGTGCAATAGAGATGAATTAGGAGTTAATTTATAGTCAGTTAATGTAAATCAGAATAATTATAATGCAACTAAATGGTATGCATTTCATATATAAAATGTATCAAAATAATGTGACTAGCACGAAAGACATTGCAATGTCTCATCTACCAAATGCCCAAGTTGATCTGTTGGCGATTGTTATGACATGAATGCTGCAGGAAATACACTGCTTACATCTTTAAAAGTCCAGAAGAACCTCTTGCTGGTTTTACTTGTCAACTAAATGACAAAGAAGGCACTTGAGTCTAATGTCTTTTACTGACAATTACTGTTCAGCATATTTCAGTACTTGCAGAAAACCTTGTTTCTCTGGGGTTTAATACAGTCTATGATTAAAGCGTACAATGACTAACAGGGACATTAGAAGAGTAGAGCCAAACACAGTTCTGCCACAAACTACTGTATCAATAACCAAACTCAGGTTGGCCGTGGGAGTGCAGTTAACAATTTTGAAAAAAACAATAGACAAATTCAGTTGATAATAGAAACATTTTATCTCAGCCAAAAATGAGCACACACCACATAAAAATGGAACATTATGAATCTAAGGCCAACCGGCCTGTCGGTTACATCCTCATTCAAAAGAAGCAGTAGTCAGTAGGTTGTGGTAGAGCAAACGTTTGTGTGTTTGTTGTGAAGTGTGTTTGTGGTTTGAGTTCATTTATAAAGACAATAAAATGAATAGAGATTAAATTGTAACACATCCTAATGGTTTATAGTGCTGGCATTAGCAAGCAACTCATAAAAATATTGAAATTCTGCTCAAAAAGTGCAGAAAATTGCAGATATTTGAAAACAAAAAGATCCTTTAAACATCTGTGTTTTGGTGTAGAGGACGAAACAGACCATTATGATGATGTCATCACTGCTGGTCAGAACTCCGCTGATGTAACAGGTATGACTTGTAATGTAACAGCACTGTAATCTCAAACATGAACACAGTCACTGATGATACTGATGCTGATTTCATGAGGTGTTTCTTTACATTTTGACAGGAGATGTGACAGATAACTATGATGATGCTGTTACCTCTGGATTAAACTCCAACATGATGACCAGTAAGTGTTTCTTAGTGTAGATGAATAATTGTAAAGATTTATCAGAGTAAAAATTTCAGATTTGTTTCTTAATGTCATCATTTATCTCCTCATGTTGGTCTAGTGGACACAACAGAGAACTGTGATGATGTCATCACTGCTGGACAGTATGTTGGAGGGGTAAATGGTGAGTGGCTGATCGTGTTATAGACTGTCAGGTTACAGATGTGCAGAAGTGGGGAGGGTGGAGTACGTGATGTAAACTGAATGCTAAAGTGTAATCATGATGCCAATGTATTCAATACTGTGATATGGGACAAAATAACTTCCTTTTTTAAATGAAAGCATACAGTGCTAAACGGAGGATCATGTAGTGCTACATTTTTGTTTTTGGAAGTTGTTTGGAAATCATTTAAATAAATGTGTTTATCCTTTATGATAGATTTAAAAGAAATCTACCCATTTTACAGACTATGACGATGCTGCGGAGGAGTCTCAGACAGAGATGAATCATGTGACTGAGAGACCACACCCAGTGTCTTTCCTCCGGAAAATACATTCAGACCTCTTCAGACGCAACAAGTGATTTTTATTCTTGATCATGTATTATGTTTATTCTAGATTTATACATCTCACCTAGTGGGCTTAAAGACCCCAAATTTTCTTTTTCACTTTTTTGAATGATACTTTGTCATAATATTGACTGAATGTAAAATTCTTATGATATTATTATAATCTAAGTGTGTAAGGTATGGGATCTCCTAATGTTCTCTGAGAGATAATTCATTGTCTCTCTTGCCTCTATTTGTTGATCTTTGGACACATAACAGCAGAACTGGGGGACACTTGTGTTGTACCACGAAGGGAGCTGACAGAGCAGTGTTGAGTCACACTGAAACTGGGAGGTTACTCATTAATGTGGATAATGCATAAACATGAAGAGGGAGGGACATACAATTTAAAGACCAAATAATGCATGAGTGCTACCTAATGTTCATTATGTTTGCCTTCTTAATATTGTTCTGGTCTTTTGCTTTTTATTTTCTTTCCATTGTATTCTTTCTACAACTTTTCTTGAAAATTAATATGAATAAAGATTGGGGCAATTTTGCACTGTGCACTCATGATTTATACAAAATAATGTCAAACCAGACAGGATAGCCTTGATTTCACACACATCAGTGATCCTTGGGCCCCCATTACCTTGTTGCTGGTTCACCTATCTTCTTTTTTGGACCACTTTTGGTAGGTACTAACCACTGTATACCAGGAACACCACACAAAACCTAGCATTTTGGAGATTTGATCCAGTAATCTAGCCATCACATTGTGGCCCTTGTTAAAGTCACTCAAATCCTTACATCTACCCAGTTTTCCTGCTAATAACACATCACCTTGAAGAATTGACTGCTTACTTGATAGGAGCCATTGTAAAGAGATAACCAATGTAATTCACTTCTTCTGTCAGTGGCTTTAATACTGTGGCTGATTCATGTCATCTGCATAATCTCTGACACCCTTGGTAAAGATGGGAGAGAACTGTATCATTTAATTGAAGTACATTTAGTTTAATAACCAAATTATTTTTTACTGCATGTATCCGCATATTGTATTGGTATGTATTTATCTGTTCCAGAAAATACAGAGTAAGGAAATTTACCACACTCTCCAGGTCCTAAGGGGGCACTGGAGTTCACTTTAAGACTCTTCTCTTCAGCTTACCGGGTTTTCAGTAAAGTTAAGGGACTGGAATGGCAGATGTCTAATGTCAAGGCTCTGTGATCACCAACTCATTCTTGGGTGAATCTGGACAAAATGTATATTTTGGGACATTGTCTTGTTGCAAGATCAAACCATAATCCAGCTTTACTTTTTGAGACAGATTTAAAATGTCTTTTTACTAACTGAAGTCCATGATGTTTTGAATCCTAACAAGATTCTCAGGGCCTTCTGAGGAAAAACTAATCTTAAACAGTTAAGGTAATTTTAACTAAAAACTTAAAAACTGAATATACATATATATATATATATATATATATATATATATACTGTTACCTCAGTTACCCCACACATCTTACTACACTATAGGATTATGTTGGCTCAAAAGCAGGGTGACTGTCACAACGCCGACCACGCTGCGCTCCGCCGCGGTGCGGCGGCGCCGGGACTTCCTCGTCCTCCTCCCACCAGGACCAGACCGGGGGAGCTCTGTAGCTCCAGGGCGACCAGAGAGCCATAGATGTGGACCAGGTTCTTTCACCGTGACTTTTATTTTCTTTCATGCATATACATTTACTGACATTTACATTTACTCGTTTTGAAGTCTTTAAACAATGCCCGCACACCCGAACAGAAAACCAGGACAGACTTTATACGAAAACAGAAACTAGACCCACCAATGAAACAACAGAACAAAACAGGCGACACGTGAAACTGATGATAAACTTAGGAGACCGGAAACAAGGAAACGAACATACATGGCACGGGAGTGACCCCTACTGGCCACCCCATGAAACACAAAAAACAGAAAAACCAAAACACCACCGTGACAGTGACAGACAAAAAAAGGTTTGTTTATTGCATTTAATTGTCAGTAATTTTAGGTAATCCATTTTTTAAAATATCTCACAGTATTCACAGTACTCCTCTGCTGGCTCTCCCTCTTAGATTTTTTGCTAAAGAGGAGCTGAAATGAACAGATTCAGCACCATGGAGAGGATTTGTTTAAATGAGTGTTTTTGTGAACTAATTCCGTGTGAACTAATCCATTGTGACTGAAGGGTGTACACATCACACACTTATAACCAGGCAAGGACCAGCAGAAGTGTGGATCAGACAACAGTCTTTCACCTTCAGGAACATCCACTGTGAATGAAACACAGCTGAATGTGTCACTGACTGTAGTGATTGATAATGGGGGTCTAAATCGTAAATACTGTTTAACAGACTAGAAGAAAGTCATCATAGACCATTCATTACATGACTATTAATCATAACACACCTAATAGTGAAGAGAAATAAGGTATTTAATACATGCTCTTTAGTTAAATATACACTCAGAAAGGCTGAGTGATGAAAAAAACAGTAAAACAGGAGCTTTTTCATTAATATTATTTTAAATGATTTTATTAAATGTAATACTTAAAGTTATAATACATTAAATGTTAATTTAATAGTTACTGACAATTATTTTAGAGGTGAATTTTGAAATGTGTCTGGCAATGACAGCTCACAGCTTTCAGTTCTAATAAGTCTGTCATGTCTCGAGACCACAGAAATGAGGCGTAGTTGCAGGTATCCATCTTTACTTCATTTACAAACACTCAAGCAAAAGAAAAAGGCATGAGGGCCTACATACAAACTCAGTGAACCTCAATAGAACACAAATATCAAGATAGACAGGTATATATAAAACACTTTACAGTAAAACTTATAGAACTTCATTTTATGCTTTAGACTTTAAACATATACAATTCTATTCTCTAAAAACAAAAAAAACCCCACACATTTTAAACATGAACTATTATAAACCACAGTATATTAACACTTTTTTCACATGTAACACTTTTATTTTTTATACAATTTTATGCTGTAACACAAATTTCATTTATCCCTCAACGAGGAGGTCTTCAAGGATGAGGGAGTATTTTTGGCCTCATGAGCGTCCTCCAGAGTCTCCCACCCACAGCCCACGCAGAGATGAGCGGCCCCACGTTGGGCACCAGATTGTCACTGCAATTTTCTATTGAATCACACACCAAAGCGCAAAGTCCTTTAAGAATCTCCTTGTTAGTAAACAGTTAGTAATAGGACAGTAAATGAAAGTAGTGAGTAGAGAGCATCTCTGAACTAATCCTGAGATCTGTCCCTTATATAGTTCGGAAAGCGCTGATCCCAGCGCCTTCTGCCCCTCAGGCTGTGAATTAGTTACTTAGTATCTATACCCTTTGTTATTTGTCCTTCAGTCCATGAATACCAGAAGAATAAATACACACATGAATACACACAATGTTCTCGAGGGAGCATGATCAACATTAAAACAGGATATACATTGTCATGATTTATAGGAAGTTAGTGCTTTAGGCACAATTTGGATCATATGAAGAAGCACATGTTTACCATATGTTAACCACTTACAGCATAAGGTCAGTGTAAGTCCAACAGAGGTTCAGTCATTAGTTCAAAATGCATCTTAGTTCAAAATTTCCAATACACCAGATAATGGGTTCAAATATAATGCAGGAAACCATTTTGAAAAATGTGATCATTTTAAAATCCTTGTAGCTTGGCAAAAATGTACTGTGGGTCCAGTAGGGCATCTAACTAGTAGCCATCTAAAAGTCTTTAATACTGTTTAATCAATAAGCTGAAACATCATTTCAGAGGATTCCTCAGTCATATGGTCCCTCTCTGAGCCCTCCACATCATCATAGTCTGTAAGTAAGGATAGTGTTTGTTAATGGCAAATATATTTCATCATATGCCATGCAAAAATCACTTATAGGTCAGTTTGGTATTGGAGACCTCAATATGACATTACTTACTACTGTCCATGATTTTTTGTAAACCCTGTCCAAGCAATGTTTGATTTTTCAAATATAACTCTGTTATAAGGCTTTTTCATTGTCATTTTCCAGGCTGTTCACTACAGAGCAAACTCTATATTTTAAATGTTAATACAATGACTATTGTAAACACAGCCTGCATGTCTGTAGATTCACCTCCTAAATCCTGTCTAGGAGTTATAACATAATTATAGTTCTCTGGTGTGTACGCTGTGCAAATATATGTATATTGCCAGTCTTTACCTTGTATTTTGTCAAAATGTAAGGTAAACATAGACTAGTTGGGCTGCTAAGCCTTTCTTCTCTTTTAAAGAAAAAATGCTTCAAAATAAAGTTTAAAATTCTGCATTCATTATTTTCTGTTTGCCAATGACAAGAAGCACATAACACGTCATAAGAAAACTAAGAAACTGACTAAAATGAGAATTAATTATATCTAGCTCAAGCTACTGAAATCGCGCATTTGCACACTTTTAGTGCACGATTTTAGTGCATAGTGCATTCACACTGACAATCAAGCTAAAACTCAGTGCACTGAGAGTACCCAGATGGTGCACTAATAATGGCCAAAAAACGCAGTGTGGGACGATGGACGCTACCCACACTAAACGGATGCCATTTTAACTATGAAGCGGAAGGGGAGGGACTTTCGACAAGTTTTCAGAGTTGAATAATGCTGCATTGACGGTGGACGCGGCGTAGTTTCCACGTGGGTGTAGTGGGGGTAAACAGCAAATAAAAGCACAAGGAAATTCATTGTGTAAACAAAAGCCGGCAGATATTTTGGTGGGCTGGAGAATCACGTCGAGATGTTAGTCCGTCACTTCCGCTAAGTGCAAAACATTAGTGTTCTATTTACGACAGTACTTATCCACGGCAGTGCGCACTACAGAAGGAAGTGCTCAGTGCACACTATGCACTACATTCCAGTGCACTCACGTAAGTGCATGATTTTGCACACACCCATAGTGTTCTGTGGCAAATCATACGCAGTGCAACACAGGCCCACAGCATCCAGCACCTGAGCAGATAGGTCTGGTTCTTAAATGCAACATGTGGTGCAAGCATTAAGATATTTTTTGGTTTGTTTACTGTTCATGTTGATAAGAGCTGTGAAATGTATTGTGTTTGTTTTTTTTAATTGCTATAGCTTTTGCCTAATGGTACAAGTCAACATTTAATGCCCAGTAGTTAACTAGATAGGTCATTTTATTACATTATTATTTTATAACTGCAGTTGGGAAGAGGCTCTCGAATGTAATCTCAGAGTGTGTGAGCTGTTGATAGGCGTGATATTTTTACCCCATCTAATTCTACGACCAGCTGTCACTGAGTTTATTCCATGCAAACTTTAGAGCTAGCTTTACACAAAAAACACTTGAATAGTGTGCTAATTATGAAGTATTTGGCAGGGTATAATTAATGTTTACCTTGTATTAATGTTTACCACTTACCTGGAAGCTCCTCATCCACATTCTCATATCCTGAATGCTGTGCATTAGAGAGCACGCTTCCTGTTAGAGAGCAGAACATTCGTGAAACACATTCAGAATGAAGAACTACCTATAAGCGTCTATGAGGATCATTGTGAACGGTGTGTAAGCAGTAGATGTTAGTCTCAAAATATCAGAGTCAAATGCCTTCACTGCCACCCCCCCCCACAATCTTTTCTACCCAGTCTTGTTTAACTGTTGCACACACAAATTCATCACTTTTTAGGATAAATTAAATAGACAAGACTAACTAGATAAGACTACTAAGGATGTTTTGGCCATGATATTATGATGCTGTTAGGGGCCCTTCTCAGAGTGCACCCCCACCACCCCTAACATGCGCACACACACACCTGGCACTTTGTGGTTTTCTCTGCTGGAAGCGAACAGTTCATCTTCAACTGCCTTTTAGATGCTTATCAGCAGAATTACCACACTACACTATATGTACTCTAACTATACGTTACATCTGCTTTAGGTAGAAATGAGCAAGCCAATTTAGAATGGTTTAATTTTATTTGTACCCCACACCCCCTAATTGCTTAATTTTACTACCCGCCTTTGTCAAATGGAACCTGTGGTCGTCTGTGAGCCAACAGTGAGCTGTGACACACCAGCTTATTTTCAAAACACAATAAAATGGAACGGATAAACAGCACGGCTCTGTTGTTGTCTCTGTTGGGTGTAATTGCCAGTAATGGGACAATATTTAAATGGGGAGGAGCACATGTAGGCAGAAGTTTTACCATTTGAAGTCAAATCAGCTGAAATCTGTCCAGCAGTTATGGCATCATCATAGATCTCCACCACATCATCTGTCATCATAACATCAACATCAGTGTCAGTGGAAATGTGTTTTAAGCTTAAATGACACAATATAATAAATAACACACCTGTAGTCATGCTTGAGTTTTGTTTGGCAGTAACTTCACCATAATTCTCTCTTTCCCCCTCTATGCAAAAAGAGAAACAATGAGTGCAGTGCTGTGTGGTATTGCTAACTACCTTGCAACAATTAAATTCGCCACATTTTGCAATATCATTTGCAATATTATGTACTGCACCCTTATAAATATAATTTTTTAGTATTTTATATAAAAGAATTGCTATAATCCTGCAGTATTGATGAATGATGTTGGGATGAACAAAAATGACAAAATACTGTCAGGTCCCGTCACCGGCCGCTAGAGGCCGTCCTTTTCAGTTTTTGTATTTAGGTGTTGGGTACTCTTATTGTGACATGCCTGAGCACACCGGCCTTGAGTTTGTTTGTATTATGTGTTTCAGTTGGCCACTGAGCTCAGGGGAAAGTGATGTTTTGTTTGGATTTAGTTCTCTTTTGGTTTGACACTAGGCGTCGGTCCACTGTCATACTTAGTGGTTGTGTTTTGTATGTTCCCCTATCTCCCTTTGGTCAGAGTTTTTTGAGTTTTGTTTCTGGCCCTCGTGCCTGACTTTGCTTGGAAGTCTGCCAAATCACCTGCCCTCATTTAGGAGATGGGAGAACGTGACAAATACAAGCACACTTTCTACGCTAACAGGTGTCTGTCCAGCAGAACTAACATCATCATAACTTGTGGGGGTATCATCTGTCTCAATTTCACCTAAAACAATTAAAATTAAACTTTTACAGCAACTTCGGGAACTCCTACATTTTCTTTTGATATATTTGGATATAATCATTAGTTAAAAAAGACACTCACTTGTTAGGCCACAGCTGGGGGTGGCATCATAAAATGCAGCTTTTTCATCACATGCAGCCTTTGCTGGAGCAGAAAAAAATGTTTTTCATTAATTTTGAAGGAACTGTGGCAACCAAAAATGCGTTTATGTGCCAGATATTCCAAAAGCTGATACAACTGTTTCAGGATGCATTTAAAATGCTTGACCTTGAAAATAAAGCTTGGAAATTGTGTAGTGGAAACATTTTTACATTTTTACATTTAAAGTAAAATGCTTTTCAAACTGCTTTATATTTCACTCACTCCTATAAGTGGCTGTTCTAGTGAGTCTGGGGTTGATCTCCTCATAGACTGCCTCAGACAGAGACTTACACCTCCTCTTAGACAGCGCTATAAGAGAGACAAAGAGACACATGGTTCAATAGAAGAGAAGACTGATAACAGATTGAAGGTCTAATGATGTTTAGAGAATGTATAGAAAGTGGCTTGTAGAATCTCTCTACCTCTCTTAAGCACTCTGTTTTGATAAAACAGCAAAACCAGAAGCACTAAGGCCAGGAAGAGCACCGTCCCCAGTACCAGGAGGGACACTGGATAGATGGATGGAACCGCTGTTTTTGGAGGTTGTAGTGTTTTTTTCTTTTCTGTCTGACCAACTGGAGACAAACACACAGAATAAAACTATATATATTTACACAGGCTTTAATATAGTGGTGATTATTATTGTTGTGAATGTTACTATAAAGTACACATATGCCTGTAAATACTGACACCCAACGGTCAAGCACTAGAATTCTCATTAAATATGTATTAATTATTTACCAATTTATTAATTTTAGTTATGATGATAATAGACAGTTTGTTAGTGAATTGTGAGGGGTAATAGGATATTTTAAATACACAACAGAATGCATACATGAGAAGGGAAAACTTTTTTTAGTATTCAGTAGTCTTCATCATGCTCCTCTGACCTGCACAGGTGACTCCAGCGTCCTGCCTGTGGGAGCAGTCAGTGTGTTTCTTCAGGGAATGAGG
>JBBPCX010000088.1:17965793-17976650 GCA_037974365.1 Hydrocynus forskahlii | reverse complement strand
TCCACAGATAAACTCCCTCAGGTGAGTAATGTGTTAATACAACTGGGTGTTACATTCTGGATTGGGATGGTTAAGGCAAACTTTAGATTTTGTTGTCCACCTGAAAGATCCAACCACTAAAAAGTTTAGTGAGATTTTAATTTCATTGCTACTTCCTGGACTCCATATTTAACACCTGGTATTAGTTGTTTTTCTCTACAGCCAATTTTGTTTCTATATATTTGGAGTTATGACCTCAATTTCTGTTTGGTCTGACCACAGATGCCCCCCCCCCCAAGTTAAAGTGCCGGTGTCGTCCAGCAAAATTGAGCACTTTTGCTTGTGGTGAAAAGAAAGGAAAGCATGTTTTACCCTTTTTTTCCCAACATTGTCTTTATTTATTTTCGAACCATTATTCCATGCACAGAAGTTCCTTCATACTCATACACGAGTCCAGTAACCCCCCATTTTATGTGGATCAGGACTCGTGGATTCAGTCACACGCATATTTCTTCTGAGAAACAAAACTATAGTTTTACGTGGAAATCTCCACAATAACGCGGAACCTGCAAATATTCTCTGCATTTGTTTTTGCTTTTTTTGTGGCAATATGTTTTTTTACACATTTTTTTTACACGCTAAGAAAATGCTTTTGGGAGTTAAATATGCTGCACTCAGAGCAGGGGTGGACTGGGACTTAAAAACTGCCTGGACTTTCTTCACCAGCAGGCAGAGCTCTGTGTCGGCCGAGAAAGCATTGGACAGCCGTTCTTTTCCAGAACGCACAGAGTGCCAGTCTGCAGTGACTCATCTTGAGTGTTTCTCTTGTTTTTCGTTTTATTGTTCTTAAAGCCAAGTAGTTTTACAACTGTAAATTAAATTAAAAGAGGCTGTTGAGCTCAGTTGCCGTCCAATGTCTGCTTGAACTGGCGGGTCTCCACAATACGCCGACTCCTGAAGAACCCTGAATAAGACTTGCCGCTGATGAACAGTAAATTATTGATGTAAAAATTATTGGTGATTACCCCAATGTTTTACTGTATTATTACTAAAAATTACACTAATTTATTACTGTATTTACCTTTTTATACCAAAGAAATCGACCGTGCATACCAAAGAAAATGCCCATGCATGCAATACAGTACAGTCTGTATGGGCTTACATTTATATTTTTGTTAAGGGTAATGTATTAAACTGAGTTTAAAATGAAATTACAGTGTTTTGGGAGCATATTTGTAGCATATTTAGGGTTTACACTAAGAAAATAGGCATTTTGAGGCTTTTTTTTTTTAACCAAAACGCAACACGTTTTTTCACTATCCGCGGGTGCTCTTGGAACGTAACCCCTGCGAAAAGCGGCCGATTACTGTACCTATGAAGCCCACTCCTATGTCCAACCCCACCAGGCCCGGGTTCGGACTCACTTGGGCCCACCCTGGGAATACGAGCCTGTCATCCCACCGAACGCTCACATTGTTTTTGAAAAAATACTAATAATCGCAGGCTGCTGTGATTAATAGTTTTTATTTTCCAATAAAATATTTCATAATAACAAAGAAAAAGTGCTTCATCTAAAATGTGGTAATTTCAAATGGTCTGTGTTAAACGGCAATGGTAGCCTACTCTTACTGTACCAACGAACACAATCTATCACAAACTAGTGATAGAACTTCGGAAAATCAACTAAAGATGAGGAAAACTACACCAAACTAAAGAAAATGGATATATGACGTTTCTTTAACAGACAAAATAGGTTTAAGGAGAATGTCATAGACGAGCTAACACAAGGGAGCTGCATGTCTCTGCTAGCCAAGAGGGAGCGGTGCAGAGATCAGGGGTGGCTGAACGAGGCATGGAGGATTGTGAAGATTGTGTTATTTAGGACGTTGTGTTAGGGTGACCAGACATCCTCTTTTTCCGGACATGTCTTCTTTTTGAGACCTGCGTCCGTCGTCCGGGTGGAATTTTAGAATCGTCCGGGAGCCCCCCTGGAGCGCGGCTGTAAACCTGAGCTGTGCATATCCCCACACCCCCACCCCTTAAACGAGCTGGTACAGAAAGTCCGCACTAAGGTGTCCCAAATCTGGTCACCCTACGTTGTGTTAGAGGCTGTTACTATTTGATTTGTAAATTGAAGGACAACTAGCTTGCTATACAATACCTATAGTAGCCTATAAAATGCAATGCAAGGCCCGTCCGCAAATCCATGTCTGGCGCCGGGTCTGAACCCCACCCTTACAATACACATCACCCCCAAAAATAAACAATAAATCAATAACACAGGTCAACAAATAAACCACAGGAACCACAACACACTTTTCTAAATCAGTTTTCATGCTGATATCAGATCTGCTTTCAGTTTTTTTCAGTCACATCAATTTTTTAAATTATGAGTACTATTAGATTTGCTATAGACTTGCATGCGGTTTTTAGTAAACCGCAGGCACCGATCAAGTAACTGTTTCAATATTTTCAGTGCGAAGTCAGACAGACGCACACTGTGGCATAGAAATAATGATTAGTGTTAGTCAGCTACCACTGTTTTTTCAAAAACACTTATAATATGATAATTATGTGCTAATTATACCGCTAATATGCAATATATAACTAGTGTCATCAATAAAACTACGTGCAGAGTAAATACTAAACATAGATTTGAAATCAGCATGAAAAACACTACAAACCCACATAAACTTATCTCTGATGATTCTGACCTGTTGACCTGGGGAACCAAAGAAGTAAGGAACAAGGAAAAGTAGATTAAAAAAGAGAAAAGAAAAAAAAAAAAAAAAAAAAAAAAAAAATATATATGCAAATTAAGGTAAAATTAAGGTCGCACCTAACCATTTACTCAAATTAGCCTACATCCTGTCGTGTGAGCTGCGGATGTCCACCTACACCTCATCGCCATATAAGTCAAATCCATTTACCCAATTTCGGCCTGCCCGTCTCCTTCCATGACAGAACAATGACTCTTTTGGCCAGCAGCAGCCCAATCTCTAAAAATGTTCTCTTTTTCCTTCTTATGTTAATGCCTTCTGGGTATAGTCTCAATTTTTTGCGTTTTTAGTGTTGTTTAGTCAATAATAGGGTG
Organism: Hydrocynus forskahlii; assembly: GCA_037974365.1. Classification (NCBI taxonomy): domain Eukaryota; kingdom Metazoa; phylum Chordata; class Actinopteri; order Characiformes; family Alestidae; genus Hydrocynus; species Hydrocynus forskahlii. Next base: position 17,973,577 of record JBBPCX010000088.1, on the reverse strand, counting down.
GTCATAATAATAAATAAATGAAGGGCACTGAATCTCTCATGAGTTATGGAGGGGACAAATGCATCAGAAACAAAAACATTAGTATGTCAAACATTGGTATGTCAAATACAATAAAAGAATTGCTGTATTTTTAACAGTGGAAACACTGCTGTAATCTGTAATCACAATAAATACAGTATATAATAGTGCATTCTTAGAGAAACAAGTTAATCTCCCTGGCAAGTTAAATGTGGGATATTACAGTAATAAGCTTTTATTTACCAAGTGTATTGGAGAAAGTAATCAGAACATAAGCATTATTACTAATACTAATATAATAATTATTGATTTAAATATTTTGGTTGATCTCTTCCCAATTCTAATGAAGCTTGGTGTGCCCAGAGCAAGACACACATGCTGTGCGAATAACTGTGTACCTGTTGGTGTGTTTGGCACTGATGTTGATACATTGTTGTAAACGGTGGTTGCACTGCAAAAAAATGTGTAGGCTTTTAACTTTTGATCAGTATTTGTCAGTGGGATAACATGTTAGGCGTGACTGACATTAGTAATGTTTGTTTAAAAAAGTCCTCTATGTTAACATGTTTGTTTAAATCTGCAGGTTTGAGTTTCCTGAAGATTCGCTGATTCTGGCTGGGCACAGATCACAGATTATTGAATCTCTTCAGTGTGATCTTGTGCTAAAAGGGGCCATTTTTGAAAAACAGCAAAGGGATAGTTTATCTTCAGTTGTCAAGTTATTCTACGAGGATCCACATCATGTTTGTAATTTTTTAATAGAACTCTGCTTCCTTGTAAAAAGCCAAGACACCCTTAAAGTTATCTATGAGTTCATTCCATCCGTCTGGATTATAGACCTCTCAAAGGTAAAAGCCTCGCTCTTCCTAGAAGTGCTGAAACTCCAAACAGAGAAGAAACCAGTAGTGCTGATAGACTGGTCAGATGAAGAGAGTGAAGTGAGGAGTTTCCTTCAGTGTCTGCCCTTCATCTCCCAGCTGAGGTGAGAGTTTTATTATGACTAAGAATCATAGACAAAGTTAATGATCCTGTACGAGATGCTTATTAGCCAGTTGTTACCAACAATGAAACTTCAATTCATGTTTTATTTTCTAAAATAGGGAGATAATACATCTATAATAACTTAACCTAGTATTTTATCCTACTGTTGCTGCAGAAAAATGCAGCAGGAACCTTAGCAGTGTCCAGTTTGGTTTCATAAAGGTCTGGTTGATGTCTTTAAATTGATTTTGCTGTCTTCACCTTACACAATAACAGAGTCAAGCTTTTCTCAGTGATGTACTTAATAGTGCTGTTTCACTAATAGTTCTAGAAGAAGTGGTGGTAGCACAAAATTTCCCTCCTGATTTTATATTATTGCATTACATAATATGCTTATAATACAGTAAACCCCCAACATTTGCGGGGTTCCGTTCCAAGAGCACCCGCGAATAGTGAATTTAGAATGTGGTTAAAAAATGCCTAAAAATGCCTATTTTTATGGTGTAAACCCTACAATATGCTGCCAAAACACCTTAAATCCGTTTTAAACTCAGCTTAATACTTTACCCTTAAAGAAAATGTAAAAGTAAACCCATATTCGTACTGTAGAGTGTACACTGAACTGCTGTCTCCCGCATGGCTAGAATGTAAAATAGTGACATTACCCCTGTATAGACTGTACTATAATTCATGCACTAGCATTTTTTTGGAATGAAAATGCAGGGCTTTAAGAAGAACAAAATAAAAAACACAAGAACACTTGAGACGCTCCTCGCAGGAAACATTTCACTATCCCAAGACGCGTTTTCTTTGTGTTCTCTGGACAGTACCAAAAAATGTATGCAGTTATATTTTAAATGGAAATATAGCTGAATATATGTTAATATTTATGTTACAAAATTAGTCAATTATATGTTTCTTAATTATTTAGCATGAAAATGCATGAAAAATTATATATTGCCACGATAAAAGCAAAAAAATATGCGGAGGATATCTGCGGTTCTGCATTTTTTTTGCGGGAGTTTCTGCGTACAATTATTAGTTCGGGTTTTCAGAAAAAAACCTGTGAATTAACTGTATTTATCATATTCTCACAATACTTATAATGTAGTCCTTCGAGCCTAGCTGTGGGGTCCTAGAATGGGGAACAACAGTATTAGGTACCACAACACGACTAAGAAAAAAAACAGCATGCACAAAAATAAATATGTAGTATGTATGAAAAACACAATCATACATTCTGTGATGTGATATAATCCAGGGAGTTAAATGAAAAAGTGGGATCAAACTATTATAGTGATGACAAGCGTTGCATCACAGACATTAAACACAATTAAAACTAATTTCAGTGTCATTACTTTAACCACTAAAGATTAGTGTCCTGCATGCACATTATAGAAACATTTGAAACAGTCACTCTCAATCAGACCCACAGACTTGAAGGTTCTCTAGTAATCTCTACAAAACCTGTAGAGTAGCTCTACAATACTGAACATGGACAGTTCTGACTCCACTACCACAGCCATGTTTGGAAGAGTAATTTGGAGATGGGTATAAACAAGTCTTTGTAATATCTCCATGTTGCGATTCCTTTATGTTTTTAAGTAATCTTTTGTTTCTTACTTTATTTTAAAATGTTTTTTTAATCTGTCTTGTGCAACGTACATTATCATAGTGGAATCAACTCCCTTGGAGGTTAAATACTAGGACTGCTATTCCAGAGATGGATTGATATATTAGAGGTTTTGTTTTTGTTTGAAGTATGGGTGTCCGAGACTTACATTGGCTCTTACAGAGTTAAATTAAAACTGTTATACTGTTAAGGATGGTTTAATACTGTATAGATGGTGATCTTCCTCACTTAGGGCACTGGAAAAGATATGAGTAATTTATATACTTTCGATTTGTATTTTAGGCATGTAATCAGTTAATAATCAGTTTTATTCTGATGTTTAAATAATTTTTTTATTTGTGTAAAACACTTGGAAACTTGTCTTGCCTCGCCTTATTTCATGTCACAATAACTTAAGGAATAATCACTCGTAAAGCACCATCAATAAATAAATGTCACTAAATAGAAGAAGCACAAGCAAAAAACACAAAGCCAAATAAAATCTTTTTCTAGATGTGGTACATGCTTATATATTACAAAATATCAATGTGAATTGTAGAGATAGTCTTTAACCATTCAACAGAAAATAAATGTTTTTTGTTCAAAGCAGAAATCAGTATATTTAGATTAAAGGATTATTCTAGTTAGTTTCCAATTTCATTACACTTTTATTTTTTTCAGATTCCAATCTTCACAGAGTGGGAGTGATGGATGGAGAAAGAGAGTAAATTCATTTCTACTGGATCTTTGTCTGCAAGCAGCTCTACATCAGAACATATCTGCTGATACTGTGAAAGAAATAATGTCATATGGAAATGCTAGTGAAGAAGACTTCTTACTGGATCTGTTCTCACATGTGAAGAACTGTGAGACTCAGATAGGCAGGAGAGTTCTTCCAGTTTTACAGCCAGTTTACCAGTCAGTTCCTGCAGTCTGGAGCATAAACCTCTCAGAGAGAAAGAGCTCCCTCCTCCTAGAAGTGCTGAAACTCCAAACAGAGAAGAAACCAGTAGAGCTGAGAGGCTGGTCAGGTGAAGAGAGTGAAATGAGGAGTTTCCTTCAGTGTCTGCCCTTCATCTCCCAGCTGAGGTGAGTGTTAATGTTTATTGTGTATCACAGTGTGACACTGTGTTTAGTTTGTGTGCTTGGTTTTGCTGTCAGACAGTAAATAAAATGTAACTAAGAATTGTAGAGAATTAATTAAATGGGTTTTCAAGCTGAAGTCAACTCCAAAGTTTCTACGAAGCTCCACAAATCTTGAACTATGAAGAACTGTTGCTAAAACAAAAAACATTAATTTGCTGTCTTTTAAATTAAGTTGTCAAAACGCTGATACAAAGATAACATATTCACGGCAATACTTCAGTTCTCAGATAAGGCAAAAGGGGGTTAAGTGACTTTTTTAGTATGAGATAATAATAAATATTATAACTTGCTTTCTTTTAAACTGATGTTTTTTTTTTCAAATGCTGATGGTAAGACAATATGTCAAGAATAATTTTTGCAGCAAAATATTTAGTTTTAGATTAGTGAAAACCAGGACAAATATTATGGAGTTAAGCCACTTTTTGATCATGAGAGAAAACATAGTGTTTTTATTTCAAAAGTGATTGATGACTACTTGGTCAAACACTATAATTAATACATAATGTGACAGGTGTAGATTATGATATATGAGATATGAATATTCATAGTCCGTCTGTGCCTTTCATCACTCCAGTACAGATCAAATGTTTTTATAGATCACTTTACAGTATGAGTTTTAAAGCTACTTTATATGAATTTCATGTGACTTGTATCTGGATTGTAACTAGTGATGAGGCGATCCACGTTTTTCCAGTTCCGATCCGATTCCGATACACGACTGTTGAGACGGATACAGATTCCAATATAACACATCTTTTTACTTTAATATTAGCATTATTTTTGTTGAAATTGTGCTGTTTGTTACTAAGGTTACATCAGAGAATAAATAAACTACTAAGCACTTATTAGAAGAGCAAAAACTATACACAAGTACATTAAATTTAAAGGCATTCCAAAGGAATTTATATCACACTTCACAAAAAGGTAGCAGCAAGAGCTGTCAAATTTTGTAAACATCAAAAACACAACAGTCTTGTCTGAATCATCTAAATAGTTCAAGTATTATGTTCATTATGTTGCAGCAACAACTTCATTTTAGTGCAAAACTAATACATTTTAAATAACGTGAATTCGGAGACACGACATGGGCAGAGTGTAATCTCACCACAGTGTTAAATTATTGAATGTTTGATATATTATGTGCAGATTCAAAGGATAACCATCAGTCTGATGCTGTAATTTCAGAGAATATTTACAATTATTTGTGAGAATTGTAGTGAATATATAAGATGCTCTTAAGTTCAAAGTTTTTAAGAAGCAAATCAGGAGCTATGGAGGTTTATAGTTGTTTATTGTTAAAAGTAGGAAAATATATTAAGATTTTTTTTTTAATAGAGACATCTCCAGTGAATATAATCATTTACTTTCTTTTAAATGTAATTTCGTATGTAATGTTTTTTAGGTTTTTAGTAATGGTCGTCTTTCTGTTTTCTTCTGTTGTTGTTTACATTCTCCATGTGCCTTTTTTTAATCCATGTGAGTCTATTGTTATTTTGGTCTTAGCCCTCTTGTTTTCTTGTTCATCTTTGTCTAGTTCCTCTCTGTTCCTCAGCCCAGCTGTCTCACATTTGTTTAGTAGTAGATATAGCCCTTACATCTTTTGTTAGTCCCTCTCTTAGCTCTGTATTCCATTGTAGTTTTTTTATTTTGTAGTTTTAGTTTGTAGTTTTTCATTTTTTAATGAAGAAAAATACTGTTTTCACTCTTTCAGTGGTGCTGAGCAATTTGTCCCACTTCTGTGTAAAGTGAGTCGTTCCAGAAAGCAGATGACTTTTCTGCTCCAGGCCCTGAACTTCTCCGTCTCTCTGAGAGGAAAATTATCCACTTCCAGCTGCAGAGCTGTGGGGAGAGCACTGGGCCTCTCCACCTCCAGCCTCAACCTCACTATTGACCCACAAGCCATCACTGTCAGAGGAGCCAGACATCTCTTCAGATGTGTGAAACAAATACACACACTGAGGTATGAACAGAAGATTAGATTGCTTTGCTCCATGATGATTAATAATGAGGTTGTAACTCAAAGTAAAGCTCTTTTATCTAAAAAAATGTGAACTAATTTTCTCTCTCAGTATTTTAATTTTACACAGCATGTCAGGATCTGTATTTTTCTGATGGCTGGTCATTTGGAATGGAAAAAGGGCCCCATATTTATTAAGCCCATTAGAAAATATGAATCCATTATTATTTGTTCAAAATTTCTCACAATACCCTGCACTAAATCAAATTTAACAAGACAAATCATACTCTTTGTAATGGCTACCCTCCATTCTTAATATTAGTTCTGTGTCATTCTGCACTGTGATGTTTCAGTCTGAGTGGTGGTATGATGGTGAAAGTGGTGCGAGCGCTCAGAGCAGTGAGACCTCCTGCTCCAGTGACGGTTGAGGAGCTTTCACTCATCCTGAACAGTAAACAGGGGTCAGAGAGGGAGCTGTCCAGGGTCCTGAGCAGCCTGACTTCTCTCCTGAGACTCTGGAATGTCCAGTGTGTGAATCTGACCGAACACATGTTGAAAGCTCAGTCTCTGACTTCCCTGTTGTGTCACCAGGGCTCTCTGACCATCAGGTCTGTGAATATATTTCATGAAGTTTTTAATAATAGCAGTAAATATTGTAAAATGAATTTAAAGGTTAACTACATTCTGTGTGTGTGTGTGTGTGTGTGTACGTGTGTGTGTGTGTGTGTGTGTAGGTTTTCTAAAGAGACTCTCCAGCAGCTGGTTGAAGTGCTGTATGATGTCCAGGACGAGGATTTTACTCGCTGTTTCCTGCAGAAAGTGGGTGGAGATCTGAGTTCCTGCTCTGTGAACTGGGAAATGATTCAGTATTTCCTGCAGTATCACACTGTCACTGTGGACTTGAGGGCGAGTAAAATTAAACAACAAAACATCAGAGAACTTCTTCATGTACTGGAAAGAGTTCAGCTCAGAAGGTGAGACAAAACATTAACATCCTTAAACATCTTTACATTTGTTAACATTTATCACATATGGAACTGAAACCAGTAATTAACAGGAAAATAGTTTTTGATGTAAGTAATACACAGAATAAAGTAGTGTTAAAATTTGTTGATTTTTCTTTTGTTGACTTCATTAGATTCTGTGATTGTGTTTACACTTCTCATGTTAATTAAATCCAGAATCAAGTGTCCCAGAGTTTTGTAGTGTAAATTATATCAGGTTGTGTGTTATGTTGGAGTCTATGTTATGTTGGAACACAAGCAGCTGATATTACATATCAGGCTATAAAATAGTGATGTTGTAAAAAAGTGAAGTTCTAAATAAAAAAATGCTGTCTGCACACGGTAAACAACCGTTAACCCGACATGTTTTCATAACAGCATAGAGTGTTTTCTTACTGGGATATCTGAATGCTGTTCATTAAAAGTACACCGCCATTTAGTATTTGAGTAATGTAGTCTAATATAGTTATTGTGTGTGTGTGTGTGTGTGTGTGTGTGTGTGTGTGTGCTTTGTCCACAGACTGACCTCCAGCTTTGTTCTGTCCATCATCAGAGAGGTCTATGAGACTGGCTGTGCTCACTGTGTGTCCAGTCTGTTGAGTTCCACAGGAAACTGCATCAACCTGAACAGCAGAGTGCTGGACTCTAATCACTGTGCTGCCCTTCGCTTCACCCTCCAGCACAGCACTGCAGTCTCTCTCAGCCTGCTGTGGACCTCCATACCAGATGGGGAGCTAGAGAGCATCGTGCCTTTACTCTACCGTGTCTCTCACCTCAGGTGTCACATTAATGGATTTAATGGAGTCAATGTGGTCTGTTAAGAAAAATGTGCCTGTTGTGAACAGTCATGGAAAAGGAAAACTAAACTGTGTATGTGTGTGTGTGTGTGTGTGTGTGTGTGTGTCTGTGTGTCTGTGTGTTTCTGTATGTGTGTGTGTATGTGTGTGTGTGTGTGTGTGTGTGTTTCTTTGTGTGTGTGTGTGTCTGTGTGTTTCTGTATGTGTGTGTGTGTGGGTGTGTATGTGTGTGTGTGCACGTGCGTGTGTGTGTGTGTGTGTGTGTGTGT
>JBBPCX010000088.1:17921752-17932580 GCA_037974365.1 Hydrocynus forskahlii | reverse complement strand
TTCCAGATGATCAGGCGGTGATCAGTATACTGGTGGTGCTGAATGCTGAGTGGTTGGAACTCCTTTATCTAGGCTTTATCTAGCTGTTTTTGTAGGACCAAGGTCTAATTCACCGGTTCTTCTTTCCATCACCCTCAGAATTCCAGTTTTTGCTCTGAAGTTTGGATTTTGGTAGGATGCTCCACATTTTCCACGTTTTGGAAGAACTTGGAGTTGGTAGGCATTTGCCCAGCGGAGCTATGGGGCATAGAAGTTATATGTTTGGTGGTCTGTATCTCTGGACCCACGGGGGTGAACTGATTGGCCCAGGAGTTGCTGGAAACTTTCCTGCTGGTTTGTCCAGTGATCTTGTGTTTGCAAAGGTGTGGTAGTCATTCAGAAGAAGCACATGCTGACCTTCACCCAGTATTGGTGGACTTTACTAGAACTGAGGGAAAATGGGGAAATAACAAAGCAAAAAAAGTTCATTCATTCATTTCATGGAAATGTTGTTGATTAATGTGACAGAAATTGTTCCAAGAACATATCAGATTGTTGTAGAAACTGTAGAGCTGTGATACCTTATGGTGTATGTTTTAGTCTTGATACCACAGGTTCAGGGTCCCCGAGTGTTTGGATCCATCATGAAATCCCTTGAACAAAACTCTAGAAGTGTAATCATTTGATAGAAGTACTGTGCAAAAGTCTTGAGCCACCCCTCATTCCTTTGTATTTTGAAAAATGAGAGTCTTTGAAAGTCCTTCAGGAAGCCTGGAGAACTGTTCCTCAAGACCACATTAAAATCTCTGGAAGCAAAATTTTGCAGCAAAAAAGACTTTTGCACCATATATGAAGGTTCAGAATTGGCCAAGATTGTAATGAGCCAATCAGCAGCAATCGGTCATTTAGTCATTAGTAAGTCTACTCTAACTTTCAGTGGAGTTAGTTAATATATTAAATAAGCATCTGATTTATAATGTACAATTTTAAATGCCAGTTAAAGATCAAATAATATATACATTGGCTGTCGGTCGTGAAATCACTTGGAATTGGTCAAAAAAACGACCATCCTCAGCTTAACATTAAAAAATATACATTGATTTAAAAACCCATTTACTTTCACTATTTACATTGACCTTAAATACAACATGCATTTGAGCATAAGCCTTTAGATCAAAATGTCTTTTTGAAATACAGACACTCAAATGGCGTAAGTGTGTATTTGAGTGTGTTTTACATTGACTGCATCCACGCAGCTCGCAGTGTGAGGTCAGCATCACCTCCCTATAACCTACATCTACATATACATGAATACTGTGTTTCTAAAAATAGCCAGAATGTGGTTAACAGTGCGATGTTAGTAAGTGTTTAATGGGAAAAGATGCTGTATTGGGCTGCATTAGTGTGGTATTTGAATGTTAGGCCAGTGTTTAACCTCTGTTTTGGATCTGGGAGCAGCATTGCAGTTGTATTGACCAGCTTTTGTTGTAGGCGTCCCCCTATTTGCGCTGATCTTAATGCAATATGGATTGAATAGACGAGGCCAGACTGAGTGCTTTGTCCAGTCCGGAGTGTTTGCAGATCAGTGCTGGTTGATGAAAATGACGGAGTGAAGCATCGTGAAAGACGTAATAGACCGGGGTTACCACGTGGAGCTTGAACACACACACACACACACACACACACACACACACACACACACACACACACACATTTGGGCACAACGCCACTCTTTCTTCAGTGTCTTGAGTCTTGTGAGGGACCCTTTGGTTACTGTGGTTACCTCAGGACTATTCCTCTCCCTCAAAGCAGGTCTGGGCAGAGGAACCCTCGCGATTGACGGCGGGGCATGTTCATGCGGGGGGGGAGGTTTTGAGCACCGCGGCTTCTTTGTTCCCCCGGATTCTCACTCCTCTCTTCTATTGTGCCTTTTTTTCAGACCTCCCTCCATCTCTCGCCCTCCGAAAGGCCCGAGGGGCCCCCGAGGTGAGTCTTCCTCTCCACTTTCACCCTTTTATTGCTCTTCCTTCACTTTTTTCCATGACAAAAGTGTCTCATAGGGTGTCTTCTTCCAAAGAACCAAACCCGGAGGTCCTCCAAACTCGTAGTCGGACCACCGGCGCGTCAAATTTACTCAGTTCGAAGGTGTACATCAACTCCACATAAATAAATTGTTGTACTGCCAAAAGAAAGTAAATTTGTTGAAGTCATATATTTTATATAAAATGCTTTTGACTTTGTGCAGTGTCTTTTACAACAAAAAAACGCCTTGTTTGATTTTTTTAAAGCTGAAATTGCAAAACCATTTCATTTTTGTTACTGAGGTTGTGTTAGAGCTATTGTTTATACCCATTTACATTATTTTTGGTATTTTATGTCTTTATTTGCTCAAATTTTACCCCTAATTAAATATTCTGGTCCATTCAAAGGCTTTATTATAGCTGTATGTTAGCCATCTGTAAAAACAGCTCAGATTTGGCTGACAGTATTTTTACAGTAATTTCCATGAATTATGCTGGATTGGGCCAATAATGTGATATTTTGGCCAGTATTTAACCTCTATTTTTATCAAATGAACTCATCACTTATGTAGTCAGTAGTTCCAGCTTCTACCTTCTTGCTCTCATTCTTGGATATCATCCTTTGATTCTTGTTGCAATAGAGGCTCTTGAGGAGAACTGGATGGTTCCGCCTTTCTGTTGCTTTTGTCAGTTTGCTGCTCATTGGTTTATCCGCAGGTCTGCACTGTCGAGCCTAGTCTGCTGAAAGTGCTGATTTTTTTCATTTTAAAAGCCATTTAGAAGCTGTTCTTGATTGGGAGCACTACAGTCACAGATTATATCAAAGCACCAAACTGCAGTCAAGCTTCAGTCTACATTAGTATAACCATTTTAAAGAGTAAACCTAGGAGAATGCATGTCTGACATTAAATTAATGTTCATTTACACTGAGTTTACAATCATTTGCACAGTGGTGTATTTATGTGTGTTTGATTTCCTCTGAGATCCCCCTGCTGTTCTCTATTCATCTCATTCAGTGATCCTACAGTGGCCACAGACTGGATGTATGCGGACCCCTCAGAACAGCTTTAACCCCTATTAATAACTCTTTACTCTGTAGTCAATAATTGTTTGTTTGTGTGCTATAGCCTGGCCATAAACACGTAGTAGGTCTTTTTAGGCCTTCATCAAGTGATCAGTGATTTGCATGTAGCTATAAGTTATTTGCAATTTCACTCCAATTGTGTTGTTAATTTCAGTGTCACAGTTTGTTGATTGCGCAAATTATTGAAGAAGTAAATGTGACATAGTCCTTTACATAACAACTTGCAACAGCTATCAATGGATGTTTTGTGTTGGTGCTTTATGGGATTTTGCAGCGCTGCCAGTGATTACAGGAAGAGACGAAAGTCGGAACCGTCTGGCACGGGAAACGAGCAGAATGCTATTCCGGTCCCAGCACGCCCCGTTGACTCTTCCAGGTCCAGTACTCTGAAGAAACCCACCATACGCTCCTCTCCTTCCTCCCCATCCAGAGCAAAAGGTACACTCACAAACACTCATTCATGCACTTTTGAGTGTTCAGATTCATTGCTACATGCCAAATGGCACCACCAGTGTTTTCTTTTATTTGCTTTTTGTGTGGCCTGTGTGTGTTAATCCTGTATAGAAATGATGCAACCAACAGTTTCTGCTAATGTAGGAGAGCTTTGATGAACATGATCAAATTTACACAGTTGTTAGTTATGAAGGTTTGAGAGGTCTGAGAGGTGTTTGGGGATTTTTGAAGAAACAATTTGGCTACGATTAGCTTCTAGTGTTAGCAACATTAATCTTGTAGCTCTAGTTCTACACTAATGAAGTTTGGACTCCAAACATGTTGTGACTGAATGAGTATGTCTAGGACCAGGTGAAAATCTGTGTAAATTAGATTTCCCGCTGAACTCTTCTAATTACTCTGATTATTATTATTATTGTTGTTGTAATTATTAATTAGTCTAATAACACAGGTCAACAGGTCTAAATCATCAGAGATAAGTTTATGTGGGTTTTTTAGTGTTTTTCAGGCTGATTTTAAATCTGTATTTAGTTTTTCCCGCACGTACAGTTTTTGTGATTAAGCGAGTTATATATTGCATGATAGTGGTATAATTAGTGGTGCTGTAGTTCTCGAGACCAGTCTCCAGACCATTTTTTTTTTTTGTGGTCTTGGTCTTTTCTTGGTCTCGACTCTATTTGGTCTCGGTCTTGTCTCGGTCTTGTCTCGGTCTCGGACATGGGGGATGGGGGAAAAAAGAAAACCGTGCATGCGCATCATCACAGAACAGTATCATTATTTATTACGTGCCCAATTCAAATGCAACCAGTCAGATGTATCTATTTTAAAAATATGTTACATTGTATATATTTTCTCAACGGACACTGCCAGCGCTTCACAGTCCACACACATCACACACATCACATCATAGCGAAGCCGGCAAAGAAATGTCCGAAAATGTCTGCGAAGTCGGCAGTAATTTACTTTGGCTTTACAGAACACAAGAAGTATATTTGCAAAACGTCCCAGAAAAAGGATCATTCTGCTGTATGCCGATTTTGTCGAACCACCTTAACAATATAATTGAAAAGATGATTTAACGAGTAATGACACTTTTCAGCAGTGCCTTTTTTCTCTATAGTTGATCCGAGTAATGTGATGTTGATTCTAGCCCTAGTCTGTTTTCAGTCTTGGTCTTGGTCTCACCTTAGTGGTCTTGGTCTCGGTTTAGGCGGCCTTGACTACAACACTAATAATTAGCTAAGCATTTTTGAAGAAACAGTGGTACCTGACTGACCCTGATCATTATATCTATGCCACAGTGTGCGCCTATCTGACTTCACGCTGAAAAAAAACTGAAAGCAGATCTGAAATCAGCATGAAAAATTGGTTTAGAAAAGTGTGTTGTGGTTTCTGATGATTACAATTTTTTTTTAGTTATTATCAGTGTAATTATAATTATTGTTGTAATTATGAATTATTCATTTTATTATTACATTAATTGATTGATCAACCTGAGGTCTTTATTGGCTTCCTCCAACTTTACCCGATGACACTTTTTCCATCATTCAATCTCTATGGCAAACAACTTATTTTACAGTTCAACTTAAACATGGTATCTGTTATATTACCTTAACAAAAAGGGCATTTATAGAAGTCATTCCTTGCCAACATTTCCCAGTTGAAATTTGTTCTGAACATCCAAGAAACCCTAAGGATCTTTTACAAGATGTACTCATGTACATTGTTGTTGCCTAACATTTTAATACAAAACTTTTTTACCTGAACAAAGACGCTTTCAAAAATTAATGGCTTGACTAGTTGACCCTTTCTTGCAATCATATTTAGACTCCATGTTGTATTAATATACTTCTTGCACATCTAGAACATACATATAAAACTGAGTTCCACAGATCTTGCTAAATAAAGCTTTTTTAAAGATATTTCAACTGTATACTTTGGAAAGAGGGATTATTTTCATGTCCTTGAAACGTTTTAATGGGAAATTGTTAATATTCATTGCAGTTATGTAAAAATGTATTTAAAAACATTACCTGATGACATGGACAGACAGGAGTGGGTAAGTTGGTATGGAATGAACCCAAGGCATATATTTTTTACCAAATATTGGTATATCGGTGGCCTTCAGTGTGGTTTTTTTTGCCCTTTCCTCTATTGTTTTCCAAGGAAGAATTAGAGAACTTTTGTCTTACTTTTGTGTGTTGATTTATGGCCTCGCAGCGTCTTTTCTCTGAACAGTTGCTATAACCGTACTAATCCTTCTCTTTATTACTACTGACCTTATTAACCCCCCTGTCTCCTCTCTTTTTAATTTGCTGCGTTGGCTAACTCTGCAGTTGGGGGCACTATTGAGTCTCCCTCCCCATCAGTGAGCTCACCAGGTATGGCATCCTCCCACCTTTCCTCTGACTCCCTCACCCTCTCCACGTCCACCTTGCGTAGCTCCAAGCGCTCCATCTGCTTCAAGAATGGCTGGCAGACGAGCCAGCAGGAGGCTGCCGAAACCTGGAGCAGCTTGGAGGAAGAGGAGGCTTCCTCGCCTCGCCTCAAATCGCGCAGTTGCGATGACTTGCTTTCGGACGGGAATGGCGGAATACCCGGCAGAGCCTCCAGTTCCATGACTGCAACCCGGTCGGAAAGTGCCGGGTCTCTGATCGATGAAGGGGAAACACAGCCGCAGCAGGCGAAGAGTCTTAATTCGTCCCCGAGGGGGCGACGACACCATCGGCGCAAGATGGCCCACGACACGCCGGGATTTCTGCAGCTGTACAAGAAGATGCACCACATTGACCGAGCACAGCTACTGCCCTCGGAGGTGATTCGCTCTGTCCGGGCCCGCATCCTGGAACTCGAGAAGCAACAGCAACAGCAGCGCAAAAGCCTTCATGCCTGGCCCCCTTCTGGGCATGAGGTTCCACAGCACATGGTGCCAAACAGGATTTCGGAGTACGAGCTGCTGATCCAGAAGTCCAAATCTATGCCAGATCTGGGTGAGGACAATACTCCATCAGGCACGACAACACCAGGGTCCTCTCGGGCCAGCAGCTGCCCAAAACGCCGCTTCTCCGTGGAGTCTCTCCTGGAGGGGGAGGACCCTCCAGAACGGCGTCCCCCAGAAGGTCAGCCCCGTCTGGGTCCAGAGAACCGCAGCCTGGTGCAGATGCAGAACCAGCGCCAGCAGCAGGACTACTCGGACAGTGAACAAGATGCTTGCGCTTCAGAATTGAGCGACTTCATCCAAATTGAGGGCTCATCCTTCTGCAGCGAGAGTGACTTGGACCACTGCTCGCTGGCCTCATCTGAAAGCTTCTATGGCTCCGGACATCACCACCACCACCACCACCACCACGGACACCGGCACCACGGCAGCCACCACCATCATCACCACCAGAGTCTTGGTCAAAGTCAAGGATACCACCACCGCCACTTGATCAGTTCCTGCAAGGGACGTTGTCCAGCGTCGTACACGCGTTTCACCACCATGCTTAAGCACGAGCGGGCGCGGCAGGAGAGTCGCGCCGCCGTCACACCTCCACTCGCTCAGCAGTCAGCGAATGAATCAGGCCTTTCTAAGCTGGCCTTTCTGGTCAGTCCTGTGCCTTTCCGCAGAAAGCGGGGTTCCTCGCCAACCCAGAGGCGCCACTGTCACGCCAGTCGTCACAGATCGAAAGCATCTGTGTACGAAGCTTTAGACGCCGCCCTGCAGGGCATTTACGACCACATAAGGGCAGAGAAAGGGCTGGGACCGGCACGATTGCCGGACGATAGCATTTTGCGGCGACTACTTGAGGAGCTGCTTCCGGACGTTCCTGAGAGGAGCTCCTCATTGCGAGGACAGAGGGGGTCCTGCTCCCCGTCCTCCTCCTCCCACTTTTACCAGCCTTACCACAGTGCCTCCTACCAGCAGCCCCACCATGCAGACGCCTCCAACAACAACCAGCATGTCAATGCTAACACAGCTCGCTACTCAGGTGCAGCCACGCTAACACTTTATGGCCCACTGTTCTTGTCCTTCACAATCCGCCATTGTCGCACGGTCCCATTGCCATTCCCACAAACATTCTGTGCTGGTGTATTTGAAGCGCTGCCTCTTTTCCACTGGTTCAAAATAAACCTTTTAAGAAACAAGCCAAGGCCTTTAGGATGGTGTCCCTGTCTAAAGTTGCTAATAGCCAGTGTCTTTACTCTCGGTTCATTGTAGGCCATCAAACAAGTTCTCAAGGAACCGTTTGATAAAATTTATGAGGTATGTAAAAGTTTTGGCACCTCTTGGAAAAGACGTTTGACTGAGGGTGTTTAAGCATCCGACTGTAGCATCATTCGACTTCTTGTTTGTTTTGTGGAAAAGAGGCAAAGAACGTGTGGTAAATGCATGTCATTTTGGTCCAATTTATTTCTGCATGTGATGTGCTGGATGTTCCTCAGGCCCAGTTAATAAAATTAAAGTATGTGATTATAGGTTTATTTTGTTAATTTGGTTCTTTATTCTTATTGGTGAATTATGTTGTGCCTTTTGATATTATGAGCATTTTTTTTGCAGTTTCCAGTTGTTTCAGAATCAGAACATTTTATTGTTCCTAGAAGTGAATGTGTAAGCGTGTGTGTGTGCGTGTGTGTGTATGTTTGTGATTGTGTTTTTAAAGTTGAAGCAGCTGGAAAAGACAACATTCCCTGTGTTTGAATTTTTATTTTAATGGCTTAAGTTGTTCCTTGTGTCTCAACCTTCCCAAAAAATAAAATAAACATTTTGGTTTTGCCTCTCTGCCGTTCTTTCATCCCTCCTTTGTTCTTTTTTTCATCAGCACTTCACCTTTCGCTCCTCACGACCCTGCCACATGCTTACAAATGATCTAATCATGACCTTTGACCTGTGCTGTGTGTGTGTGTGTGTGTGTGTGTGTGGTTTACAGATCAGGGCTCTGATGCTGGTTCTCTCACGCCTCAGAACAGAAGACCGACTCCAGATCGAGAGGTAACGAAACCCTTACAGCACTTACAGGGACTTTGGAACACAATGTTTATACATCTTGAATGTGTTGGTGACAATTATTAACACATCGTCTACAGGGAACAAACTTAAATGTGCCATATCCCTGCATGTTTTAGTGTAATTTCACAACTGCAAAAAATCAAACGTAGAAATACATAAATATATATAAATATACTGTGTGTGTGTATATATAATATATATGTATGTATACACGGCCAGTCAAAAGTTTTAGAACACCCCAATGTTTCAAGCTTTTTTTAAAAATTGAAATTCAAACAGTTTAAGTCCAATGAATAGCATGAAATGGTCCAAAGGACAGTGCTGAACTGCGAGAGGTTTAAAAATGGTGAGGTTACCCAGAAGTGGGAAATAATTCTGTAGCTCCATGCAGGACCTCTGGTATGTGCCGAGTTGGTCAGGTTCAAGTTGGTCGGGAGTGGCTTAAACCCCACCGAGCTGCTTTAGGATGAACTGGACAGAAGAGTGAACGCATAAGTGCCGCTCACTTATGGGAACTTCTGCAACATAGTTGGGAAGAACTTTCTGCAGAATGAACAATGAGACGTTGAGCTGCTTGAATTTCAATACAAAAAAACAGAAAAATTGGAGTATTCTAAAATGTTTGGCCTGAGGTGTGTATATATGTACACACTACCAGGGGTTATGTTCCAAGAGCATCCGCATATAGTGAAAAACTGCATTGTTGTGTTTTGGTAAAAAAAAAATGCCTAAAAGTGCCTATTTTTATAGTGTAAACCCTAAATATGCCCCAAATATGCTCCCAAAACACTGTAATTTCATGTAAAACTCAGTTTAATACATTACCCTTAACGAAAATATAAAGGTAAGCCCATACAGACTGTACTGTAATTCATACACGCGCATTTTCGTTGGTATGCGCTGTTGTTTTCTTTGGTATAAACAGGTAAAAACAGTAATAAATTAGTGTAATTTTAGTAATAAAGTAATGAATACAGTAAAATGTAGGGCTTAGTGTAATTTTTACTAATAAAGTAATAAATACAGTAAAATAAATAAATACAGGGGTAATCACCAATACTTTTTACAATAATTTACTGTTTATCAGCCGCGCGTCTTATTCAGGGTTCTTCAGGAGGACTGTATTGTAGAGACCCGCCGGTTAAAGCAGACATTGGACGGCGACTGGAGATTTCAGTTAGGTTCTCAGAAAAAATCCGAGCGTGACTGAATCCGCGACTCTGCGTAAAACCAGGGCGTTACTGTATTTAGCCACAAGTGAGACAGAACTGTTCGCTGTCTTGAGTGTGAGTCTGTGTCTGTATAAATATAAAGTCACTGTTCTGACACTACTAAATTCTTCTGTTAGTTTAAGTAGTAAGTAAAAAAAAAATACAATAATTGTTTGTACAAGGTTCTGTCCAAACAGTGTCCATGTGTAAAACGTAAAAACCGAAAAACAGAAGGTAGATGAAGGTGATTATTGTGAATTGTTTTTGCCGTCATTCTTTATGGTCTTTTCACTCTGAAATCACACAAACGAATCTGATTTGCTGACTCTTGTTTGAGTGGTAAGGAGCTGATGGCCTTTCTGAATTTCTCCTAGGTGTCCTCTAAGCAGATGACATATCTCATATTGTCTTCTCTCCTCCATCAGAGACAGTCTGCCAGGGCTATTTACGATTTCAAAGCTCAAACCAGCAAGTGAGTACGCCGTCCCGCTAACAAAACCGCTAACACGCTCTTTCGCATGTCCTGCACCTCGCCCTCCGCAGGGCTCCAGGCCGCGAGCTTTCTGTGGAATTTCTCTGAGCTCTTTGTTGACGGGCACTTGGTTGTATGTTCCATCTTTAAACGCTGCTTTGTTTTGGCTTGTGGAACGGTGAACCTTAAAATTTTGCATGGCTACTTTTAGCTTGACGAGCATGCGTGCTGTATGTTTGAGTAAAGGCGCTTTCAGACCGAACGCGGCATGCGCTGCACTTTGCTCTGAAACCCATTATTTTCTAAGGCTTGCGCGGCACTCGGCGGCCTTGGGCGCGCACCACAGACAAATCTGAAATTTGTTGAACTTTGACCACTGCGCGCCGTGACCCATTTTCGTGCGACCAATAGAATTAAAGCATCGAAGCGGGCTAGTGTTCGGTCTGCCCCTTCAAACACACACACACAGCGGGTATGGAGATGTAATGTGCATCAGCAACAACATTTATTATTGATATTATTCAAATGTGATGTAGCAGAAAATCCATGTTGCATTCTTCTTGTGAAGTGATTTTTACCAACTTAGTTGAGATCAAAATGAGATTACAAACAGTAGGG
>JBBPCX010000088.1:17877026-17887702 GCA_037974365.1 Hydrocynus forskahlii | reverse complement strand
CTAAATGCCACAGTATAAAATCTCCATATCAGGTCTGGACATAGTATGATAGCTACTGAAGTGACCTTAATTAATTTGGGGATTTGATCCTATGTCAAAATGAGGAAGACGAAGAAATAACGGTTTCCCTTAAAGAGCGAATGTCTTCTGCTACCGTAAACCTTCTAAAATATGTGCACCGCTTTTGAAAGCGTGCCTGGCTTCACCGCAGTCTTCATTTGAGACCAGGCTTTTTCACAGCTCTGAAAATGTGCAGCCCCCAGGACTGTAATACTGGGATGGTTTTTAGGATTCGGATCCCTCTGAGTCACTCACTAAACTGATCCGGATCTGAGAGTCACTTGAGTCACTTTTGCCAAATCGACAGCTGTGAGTCAACTGAAGTGTTTGAATCGTCTTTTAAAAGAAAGTAAAATGCCTTGTGATGAGAATGCATCACTTTCAAATAAAACAAGACAATAAGACAAGGCTACCTCGGTAAAAAAAAAAAGATTTATTTAAACACACGAAGAAAGGAATAATACAAAACTTAAACACGTAGGCATAACAGGAATTTGAACAAAACGGCAAAATGTGCAAATTAGGACTACCTGCTCTCTGCGCGGTTCAGGTTCGGTTAAAGTTAACCGCCAGATTCAATCACGACTGGCCAATTTCATTTTCTGGTGAGGAAACATCAAAGCCTGCATAGGAGACTTATTTAAAAAAATACTGTAGCGTCCACCAGACGGTTGGAAGAGATGACACAGTTATTCGGTGAACCACCATTTATTGCTGAACTGAACAGGTTACTGTTGGCTGTAACCACGCCACAGAAAAACAAACAAAAAAATCACACTTCATTTGAGACCAGACTTTTATTTTGAACGCAGCTCTGAAAATGTGCGGCCTCAACACCAAAGTACCAGTAAGAGAATTGCTTTTTTGGCTTAACCACAATTTTACAGGAACCTGTCTTCTAAGCCCACAGATAACGTGTGTTTACAGAACTCTTACTGAGCTCAGGCTGTATTCACCAGAGCTACTGGAATCCTTGGATTTGTAGAATATATTGTTCTTCCCTGAGCTATTCTGACATTCTCATCATGGGTGAAGGTAATTCTAAGGAAGTCGCAGCCAGAAACGAAGCCATCTTTATATCTGATTTGTTCAGTTCATCTCAGAGCTATGGCCTGATACCTGATATTGGCATAGACGACTCCTTGATGAAGTTTTCCGGGTTGAATTCAACAGCTGTACTAGAAGATTACTCTTCACAGCTGTTGACTGACCTGGCTGAAAGAGCTCCAGGCTACATTGAAAGTCTGGGCTCCACTTTAGCTGACTTAAAAGGTGTGCCCAATGCGGTGGGATTAGGTGCACTGGTCATTTCCTTCATCTTGGACCTCGCAGTCTTTTCAATAGCCTCCAAAAACAGTGACAGCACCCTGAACATGCTGCGTCGTGTGTTCGCTGAGGAAAAAGCTTCTGGTGTGAGAGACACTATGGACGAGTACAGGAAGCGCCTGAGTATGCACATGAAAGAACCATTAAAGGCTCAGGAGGAGACGGAACGCCTGGAGAAACAGCTGAGTGACCAGTTGACTCGTCTGAGGAACTCCATGCTGCACGATGACCAAATGAGCAGTCGTGCCATGAAATACTGGTTAAATGGTGCTGCCTTCCATTCGCAGATGCTCGTTCACGCCGCCCGCCTGAAGATGGCAAGAAACAGTCCGGTTCGTGAGACCAACCTTAAAGACCGAATGTTTTCCATCAGCAGGGTGGTCGAGATTTACCGGGGAAACTTACAGGATCTGCTGAAGAAGTACAAGACCCACAAACGTAAAACCATTAACTTTGAGAAGGTATGGACTTCTTTCTGTCCGTGTTTATTGGGTGCTTGCTCATGCCCGGCAGGGTGTCGGCTCTATGATTCTGAGAAACCCTCCTCGTCTGTAGGCAACTATGAGTTTTACCACCTATATTGCGATTCACCGGACGCTTATGTCGACTATATGTTTAACAACTGGCACGTGATAAAACAGCTGGACGAGTATTTCTTGGACCTTAAGAAGAACCTAAAGGAGCTGATTCTACAGAGGCAAACTTTCAATGGGTAAAACATTTTACCTGGATATGTTATGGTATAAGTTACCATGGAGATTTATTCTGTGGAGTAAGCCTGCCCCAGACCAGGCTAAATTCCAGGATCTATTTAATCTCATCCCTTATCTCAGGCAGCAGCCACCACAAACTGAAACCAATAGTTATTCCACTGCCCACTACACATTGTTACACATTGTTATCACATATAACTAGATTCACTGTCATTATTTTGATGTTTGTGATCATTGATTTCAGTCAATTTGGATAAATGATTTTAGATGATGTTGCAATCATTAGATAAATTATATATATACGGAAATGACAGGATATTAGGGCCACAGAGAAAAAAAATCACAGACTTCGAGAAAGCGCGGTCGAGATTTACCGGGAGGACTTACAGGAGCTGCTGAAGAAGTACAAGACCTACAAAAACAAAACCATCAGACTTGTGGATCCAAAGACACCTAACACAAGACATGGAAACAGTTTTTGGCGGAGATATTGCGAGGTCCGGGATGATGAGAATAATTTGTCGTCTTCAGCCCTGTCCTACACATACACAACAACAAACAGTAATTTCACGGATGCCTATGTCGACTACATGTTTGACAACTGGCACATGATAAAACAACTGGACGAGTATTTCTTGGACCTTAAGAAGAACCTAAAGGAGCTGATACTAGAGGAGGCAAGCTTTCAGTGGGTAAAAGCTCAGAATTGAACACAATTAAGGGAAAAACCCGTTATGCCAGGTTTTGTGGTTTTGTTTTCCACTGTATTAAACTAATGCAGTAAAATATGCTGGAACATACCCCAGTTTAAGTATTTCTCTGTAGAACACATTACATATTAGCACTTAGATAATCAGTGCATGTCATTTCACTGAGATATTTTGCATACAACTGTGCATCATCATACGTACCATAGGTTTCATCTTCAGTGGAGTATCTGTCCTCCTTAATGCATTTTATCTGGGTTGAGATGGAGGAGGGTGGGTTCCATTTAAATTCAATATGACATTCTGTGAACTTCTTTCAAAATGTTCTCTTAGGGTGGGTGTTTTAACCTACTGTGCCATTTCTTATTATGGTTCATGTTTATGAATGTTTTCATATTAATGAACTGTTGAAATGCATATTTCCAAAAGCTGTTTTTCAATGTTTCCCACAACCGCATGTCTTTGGACCACCAGAGAAGATTCAGTTCAATCCCTCAGTGTTCTCCCTAAAGCTTTACCTGTGGAAATAATGAATGTATTTGATAAACCATGTTGCAACATGACCCAGGACCTGTGGCAGGAAGAACAGATGCTTAAAGAACCTGACAAAAGTCCATCCTAGCTGTAACATTTATCACACTGTCTTGTATTTTGCTTTACTCTCATTCCAGTATGCTATAAGACTACTGGAAAATTGTGGTATAGTCTACATTATAATGACAAACATCACAGCAAATATCATATGCAGTAACCCACTTTTCATATTTTTATGTATGTGTTAATTATACCAAATAAAATAACTGTACCTTAAAACTGTGTAGATGTTTGTTCCCTGTAGAGAATTTTTATGAGATACAAATGCACCATGTCAACCAAAATTTTATTTGTCCATGTATTGGTGTCATTTCTGCTTGTGTGTTGTTGTAGCCGGAGGCAAAACAGAATTTCAACAACAGCTGTTTTTTTACTGCTTATAAATGTATGTAACCATGTTTGTTTTGCAAAGAACAAAAAATCAAAATGAGCTGTTTTTCTTCAAAAGTGTGCCGTTTCAAAACTATGTTAAAAATTTAGTCCTTTATGGCCGTTCAGTTTTAAGATAAAAAAAAACAGCATGTTTTTATGACTGCAGACTCTCTAAGGTTTATCAGTAACTGATAACTAAGAACAACTATCAATATGTTTGATAAAAATGAATACCTGAACTAATTTGCTACAGCAAGTTGACAGTGCTAACAGAACAGTTACAAGAAGGGAGCATGACATCGAACAGACAGGAAATAACAAGTACAGCAAGCTTATAGAACACATTAGAAAGCCAATGGAACTAGCAGAAAAGCTGTAGAAAGCGAGCAGTGCTAAAAGAACAGTTATAGCAAACTAAAAAGACTAACAGAACAGTAAGATAAATTGAGAATAACTACCAGAACAGCTATTACAAGCTAAATAGACTAGCAGAAACGTTACAGCATGTTAGCAGAAGTAATAGAACACCTATAGCAATCTAAAATAACTAGCAGTACATTATTCCTCTGCATTTAACCCATTCCTTGTTCAAGGGTACCTCAGTGGTGCCACTAATTGCAGGGGAAACTCCCTAACCACTAATAAACCAAGTCCATATACAATTCCGGAATATTCGCTAGATGGCCGTGATGTTCTTCCTCGCAATTGATTTGCTACGCATCTTAGATTTTCACTGACCGATTTCTCAAAACAATAGAAACTGGACTTGATCCACTCAACCTCCAAAGGCCCCACAATATTAAAGCTAGTAGAACTAATAGAAGTGGTGGTAGTAGCCTAGTGGGGAAAACACTTGCCTGTACACCTGATGACCATGAAGTTTCAGGTTCAGACCCCCACTTTCTATTCCTTGTGTTCTTGAGCAAGACACTTAAACCGCAGTGTCTCCAGTGGGATTGTCCCTGTAACTCAGGATTGTAAGTCACTCTGGATAAGGTTGTCTGCCAAATGCTACTTCAACGCGAACAGCTAAAAGAACCAGCAGAGCAGCTACAGCTAGCTAACAGAACACCTATAGCAAGCTAGCAGAACAGCAACAGCAGGATGACCAGTCTTCATTTTCCAGAAGTAGTCCTCTGTTTTTGGTGGCCTCCCTGGCTTGAGCTGTCCCTGGAAATGTCCTCATTTTAAACTGTGAATTAAAAACAGACCATGAAACAGACCTTGTGCAGTCCCCTCTTCAGTCTTGTGTCAGCCCCAGCTAAGTCCCATGTTCAGTTACTCATTCCCCCTACTGTCTTTCCCCTGTCCAGTCCCACACTATATCCTGTACTCCTAATCCATTTCTGTCTTGTCTCCTGTTTCTGCTCCTTCTCCAGCCCAGTCTGTTGTGTCATCACCTGTCATGCCATCTGTCTCCAACCCAGTCCAGTCTACTGTCCAGTGCCTGTCTGTGTGTCCAGTCATGTTCCAGTTTCTAGGCACTGCATCACTTTCCTTCAGTAGAATGACTTTTATTAAGACACGTTATTACATTTTGTCGCACTAGAGGGCGCATCATTATCATTTTTTGCATAACAAGGTTTCCCCAAGTGAAGGGCAGCCAGCAGGACACTTTCTTACCTCAGTAGAAGGCACTTTAGAGACATTTCAACCACGAGAACCATCAGAGGTAGCCCTTTGAGACCTCCAGCGCTCTCATCAGAACTCCATAGTTGTCCTCACCTGTCTTTACCCAGAATTGTTCAATTTGGTGGGACATGTCATCACAGCAAGCCAGGAAATAAACAAAATGCAGCTGTATTTAATTTTCAAACTAATGACCATGTTCATTTTAGACAGCACTTAACCTTACTCCAACATACCTAATGCCACAAGATTAAAACCACTGACAAGGAATAACTTTATTTTATTAAAGTGACTCCTGTTCAGGGGTGGAAGATTTTCAATGAACAGTCAGTTCTTGAAGTCAATGTGTTGTAAGCTGTCCACCATCGAAAGTGCCTAAAATGGGCACATGAAGGTGGCCAGGTCTGGTGGACCATGTTTTCATATGGAGAGCTAGGTGTGTGTGCGTCTCTCACCTGGAGAAGAGACTGAACCAGGATGCACGGAGGTGAAGAAGGCAAGGAGGTGTTTGCAGAGTGATGTTCTGGATGATGTTCTGTTGGGAAACCTTGGGTCCTGCATTTATGTGGACGTCACTTTGACACCACCTACCTAAACATCACCGCATACCAAGTTCACCCCTTCACAGAGACGGTGTTCCCTAACGGCAGGTCCTCTTTGAGCAGGATGATGTTCCACACTGCAAACACTGCTCAGGAATGATTTGAGGAACATCACAAAGAGTCATGGGTGTCGAGCTGACCCCCAGATCGTCCCGGATCTCAATCCGATGGAGCATCTGTGGAATGCAAAAACTATCCACAGTCGGATCCACAGCGACACCATCTTTCAACTTTCAGGACTTCAGGAGTCCATGCCTCGTTGGGTCACGGATTTTTTGGCATAGAGAGAATGTTATTTACACAACTTTGTTAAAAATCAGCTAAACATACATGTGCTATATATATGTGTATATATATCAAAATATGTGTGTATGTGTATATATGTGTATTCTGATATCAACACTGAAGCTGGGTTAGAAGAACTGAAGTCCATACATTTATGATCACAAAAAAAACCATGATTTATTTTTTTATTACAGAGGGGTCAAGTACAAGGCAGTGCAAGAACATCCTTAAAGGAAAGAAAACCATGATGATGGGGGCTGGTGTAATCAGGCAACAGTCTGGACCTGGAATGTGCCACTATACCAATTATCCTATAATATAATATAATAGGAGTGTGATTCTCATCAGTATGGCTCAGTAAAGGACACTTGAGGTCACGACTGATTGTTCTAAGGCAGCGTTCCTCAAAAGCAAGGTCTGGATGACTATCTAGCACTGCACAGTGCTTTTCTGCTCCAGGACACTCAAATGATCGACCTGATCAGCACATGATTTGTCTTTTAGTGCAAATCGAGGCACCCCGGCAAAACCTCTGGGCCCGATTCATGAAAGGAAAGAAGAGAAAACCATGAAAAATCTTAAGAACGGCACTAAGATGTTCAGAAGGTCTCCAATGCGAGTCTCCAAAACTTCTCAAAGTCTTTAGAACGTTTTATTAAAGAATAGCACCTGATTGTAGAATTGATTTTAAGAGGAATTATGAATGATGGTTTTGAGAGGAAATATTGTTTTTGGAAAATGGGCTTCTTCTTCTTCAACAAAAGACACATCTGGACTGGGAAGATTCCAGATGTTTCTTTTGTTGAAGGAAAAGAAAAACATTTTCTATCAAGAAACATTTCGTGAATCTGACCCCAAGTAAGGCTTGTAGGTCATCTCATGCCTTTGCTTGTCTATTCGCTTGCAAACACACACAGACACACACACACACACACAGCACCTTGGTGGTATGTACAAATAGGAGATCCTGAAAGGGGTGCATGAAAAGGTCCTAATTAGAAATATGGGTATAAGCTGTATAGCCCTTAAACAAAGTAACTAAATAATCATTCTTGCCACTATTTAGGCTTGTCTAATTCACAAAGTCCAAGGGCGCCCAGTTAAGGTCTTGGAGGGCCCGTGTCCAGCAAAGGTTTGGTGGATTCCTTGCTCAAACACACCTTCTTCAACTCATCTGTTGATTGCCAGTTTTAGTGGGTGGGTTTCAGGAGGGCAACCACCAAACTATACTGGAAACCAGACCTCCAGGACTAGAACTGGACATCCCGGCCCAGTCCCTGATTACTGTATTGCAGCACAACAAACAGAATTTGCATTTATCCTTGACCACTGAAGGTTTGAAGCATTTTGAAACAAACAGTGATACAAATTGTCCTTTTTGCCCACTCAGCTAGATAAAGATGTATCTTCACAAGATGATGCTCAACATCAGAGAGTAAAGGTACAACAGTATAAATACAACATGCATACATATATATATAAAAAAACTCCCTTTGACTGATGTGGAAATCAACATAAAAACGTGACTGATGTGACAATCGACATAAGCACCACAATTAGACTTCACAGTGGCTTGCAGCTGATCTCTGTGGTGTTTAGATGAACATCTGGAGATGTTCTGGAGGAGTCAACTGTAGCAATTGTAACAGGATTCCATGTAAACAAAGTCATACGTCGTTCAGCTCTCCGCACAGAATGGCTTCCCTTCTCTGAAGCTCAAGGCCTCAGTTTCACCTGAACCTGACCTGTCCAGGCTCCACCCACAAATGTTTTATAATTACTGCTGTGAGGTCAGGTAAGCTTTTCAGGATGGCAGCCACTGTGACAACACGGCTTTCATGCTCGACTGCTTGACCAAGGTCTGCATCCTTTGACAAACAGGTTCCTCCCATTTAAGCAAATGAGATTTTTTGTGTCTTTCCAGCCAAACTGGAAGTTCCTATCAGCAGTTTTCAGATATTTTACCAACCACAGGTATGAAAGAATGCATTTGTGGGTGGAGCATGGACAGATCAGTTCAGATTAAAAATAGTAAAATTTAGAAATGTACAAAAAGGACTACAGCTAGTGAAGTGCGCGCTGATGAACCCAGAGACCTGCCAGATCATCTAGATATCCGGCTATATGAACAAGATGTAGTATGTACTGTGGTAATCACTGAAATAGCCAGTTTAATTGGGCACTCCAGACTTAAATCTATACTTAATGACCACTGGGGTGGTGGGTAGCACATGATGGAAATGAAGGAGGGTGAAGAATAGCACATGAAAAGCAACACACTGGATGATGGGAGGGTAAGAAGGGCCATCCTGCCAATTTTCCTCCCTTGGTGTTATTTGAAACTCCATTACACAGTAAGATGTTACAGATTCCAGCCAATCAAGAATATTCTGTTACTGCACTTCAAGATGTTTCCAATAAAGTGGACAGTATGTTTACACTAAGTGCAACTAATCAATCCTATAGTGGTAACTCATTAAATAAATGGTCAAACATGGTGGTCCTATAGGGTAGGGATGGGCACCTAAACCCACATGGGAGGTGTCTCTGATATAATGGCCAGTTCGTGTAGATTCACAGTTGGTTCTAACAAACTGAACATTACATCAGAAATACTTCCCATGTGGTTTAGGTGTTTCTGATGGCCACTGAGTGCAGATTCAAGTTTTATATCTAACAAAATGGCCATTATCAGAAACACCTCCCATGCATTTCTCCCACCTCCCAGTTTGTGTAGATTCAAGGTTGGTTTCTAACAAACTTGCAAAATTACTTTGTGAAATGTGTTGCTTAGAACGGACAAAACTGCACCATAATTCATGAAGTGAGATCTGGGGCCATTGGTGAAAAATACATAAAAATCATTTGAATGGTGGAACCTGTTCAAAAGATCCTGGCCAGTGGGGTCCATTGTGTGATCCCACTTTATGAAATTCTCTTACATGACTGACCTTAACCTGTTTCATACCCAGCTCTCTTTACTCAACGCCACAATCAGGGATTTGGAGGCATTTGTCTTTAGCATCTCCTGTGCATTAGAGCTTTTTAAACTCCTTTGTGTGGTTGAAAGTTGGGCTCCTGACGGTTCGTTTTTAAAAATGAAAGCATCATTAGACCCTTAAACAGTGATGTATATGATGTTACTGGCTGCTGGTTCTTGTATTTTTGGATGAAAATATGGCCAATGGCTGGTTTTTGCTACCTGTTTGAGATCCTGAACCCCCTGATTGTGGCTTGACATGCATTTGCCCGAAATGGGTGATCGGTTTGCGTCCTTCTCAAGATGTGAAGTACATCTCTTTGGTGAGCATGGACACGATGCAGGGAATCTGCTTCTTGGCGTCGAAGCCTGGCGCGTTGGAGGTGGACTCGAAGTCTATCGCCACTTTGTGGTTGACCCTGGTCATGATCTGCATGAGCTCCAGCTCTTTGCCGTGCTTGCTGATCATCTCACACAGAGACTGCATGAACCAAGAGCCCGTCATGGTGTTCCTCCACGAGTAGTAACCTGCAGGGTGGGGCAGGACAGGATTTACACACTTGCTGATGCTTAGCAGGGACATGGGAAGGCATTCAGTTAAGTTGGGCTGCAGCATACTGATGCCATCTGCCCTTCACACTGTGTGAATAGTGAAGTGAAAGTGACCTTTCTGTCATACATGAACACACCACAGCACACAGTGTGAACAGTGTGAAACTCTTTTTCTGTATTTAACCCATTCACCAAGTGAAGCAGCAGGCAGCCAGGAACACAGCACCCGGGGAGCAGTGTGTGGGTATGGTACCTTATTCATGGGTACCTCAGAGGTGCCACTAGCAACCTTCTAATCACAGAGGCAATGCACAGTTTATTGGATTGATAGAAGTGGTCTAAAATGACCTGTTAAAAATCTCATTATGTTAATAGGCACGTGGTCAGAAACGTAGATGTTTGATCCAAATATGAGATTAACAATCAACCATTTAATTATACTGATTCTGACAGGATTAAGATAAGGTGATAAATAATATAAAGATAAATAATGTGTGTATTTGAATGCTGGGGCTAAAAATGACAATCTTGGTGTAGCACTTAAGTTAATTAACTTATGGAGTGAACATTTCATGAAAGTCTGTAGACACGGATGAAAGGGAGCAGTACCTTCTATAGTAGTCGAGTGGACGTGCTGCTCAAAATCCATGCCAACTTAAAGGACATGTGGTTTTATGTTTTGAAATGGACAAATGTATTAGGACACACCTGTTTTTTAGGGTTTCGGCCCCTTACTTCCAGTGAAGGACAATCTTAATGCAGACCAAGACAGTTCGTATGACGCCATGCTTCCAACTCTGTGGACCCAGTTTGGGGAAGAACCTTTTCTATTCCAGCATGACTGTGTCCCAGTGCA
>JBBPCX010000088.1:17864159-17876926 GCA_037974365.1 Hydrocynus forskahlii | reverse complement strand
ACCAGTTTGTTGTTCCAGTAGGTTTTGCCACAGTTTTGTCTTACAAATCAGTGAAAAGACTCCTACCTTCTCACAGACAGGGCTGTTGTCGTTGGCGTCCAGCACCTTGACCTCCACCACGGCCCTGGCAGCGAAGGTTCCGTCCGTGGCGGTGATGTTGAGCAGGTAATTGTCCGTCTCCTCCCTGTCCAGGGGCTTCCGCACGTACACCTTCCACTCGCCCTGCGCGTGCTCCACGCCAAACTGGCCCAGCGGGTCGCCGCCTTCACGCCGCCGGGGGGAAACACACGCTCGGGTTAAACTTTAGAAGCTGCGGTGATGGGCAGTGGTAATAAAAGCATGTTTACATTCCATATGTTCCTTTTAATCTTTCTCATATGCACACGCCAAGATTTTGGCCAATTTTGGCACTGAACCTGTCTATACAGACTGCAAATGCAATTTTTGTATAAACTTCATGACATTTTACTTTAAAGTCTTTTTGACTTTTGTTTTGCAAAGTGTAAGCTATATTGAATCTATGCTGTTATTGTTTATTGTTTTGTTTACACTCTTACAGATTCATTTAAATACATCGTTTAGTGGTTTGAGCTGCTTTTGTGTACATGAAAGTATCTATATGTAATTATGATATACCTCATATGTTTTATAATATGTGTAAGTATCTATATGTGATGATATATCTCTTGTGTTTTATAATATATGTAAATATCTATATGTAATAATAATATACATCATTTGTTTTGTAATATATGGAAGTATGTATATATAATAATAATATACCTCATATGTTTTATAGCCTATGTAAGTATCTATATATCATAATGATGTACCTTATATGTTTTATAATATATGTATCTATATGTAATATGTGGTAGGTTCTCATATATTTTACAGTATATGTAAGTATCGTTATGTAATAATAATATGCCTCATATGTTGTAAAATATATGTAAGTACCTATATGTCATAATAATATACCTATTACCTATACCTATTAAGTATAGCCCCATGTGTATTATACATGTATTTATATGGAAATGTCTAACTTTTTTACTTTCTTCTATTTTTATGCTCCTTGATTTCTTAATATTTGTATTCTGTTCCTGTAAAGCACACTGTGTATGATAATGAGCAACTTGAATAAACATGACTCGGCTTTATAAAAATAACGTCTGTGTAATTTTTACATTCAAACAGCAACGAATCTTGACTTTAAAGAGTAAATGAACACTCCAGTGGAAGATGAGTGTGTATGTGCGTCCTGCACAGATTTCTGAAGCGCCTGCCAGTGATGAAGTGCTAAGTGACAGCTCACACTTAATCAGCAGACACTCGTCTAATGTTTGCCTACGATGTCTGTGGTATCAGTGAGTTGACGCACCAATGCATCTCATGCAATTAGATGCCTTTCAAACTCACAAATTTGCATCTGCTTAAACTTCGGAGCATCTACTGAGGTATCAATTAATTAAAGAAAACATCAAAAACTACCAGCTTTTGTTGATATGTATGAGACACCGGTTTCATTTGTAATCAAAGACCCCGGATAACGAGGCAGTTGGGTTTGCCAGCCTGCGAGGAGCTACTCGTCGCAGCCTTATTTCTGACATCTTGGGATATTCAGCTTGGCACGGTTACTCGCACAAGCTAATTAACACCAAAGCTTGCCTGTTTCCCATGCCAATTTCAAAGAGTCATTGGTACGATTACACAAGGAAGACTTCTCGCAGCGACCCAAATATTTAGACGGGTGCTTTAAAACTTGTTTACAGATTAAACGGGTGGCATCTTTGAACGAGCAGATGATATCTTCATACAGGCTTGCTTGAATGGCTTAGCAACGATGGGATGTAAATAGCATGGAGTAATTGAGTGCTCAAGGATTACTGGTATCTTAGAATTGTACTTCGTGTTCCGCAAACTCAGCTGCAGAACTTGCATCCAGAATTGTGCAAGGATGTGCTCACCTGTAATGAAGTATTCCACTTGCTTGTTGATGTCCTCAGAGTCAGCATCTGTGGTGCTGAGGATGGCGATCACTCCGCCGGGAGGGTCGTCTTCGCTGACCGTGCCTTTGTAGATCTCTGCCGTGAAACGAGGAGGGTTGTCGTTTACATCCGCTACCGTCACCTCCACCTTGGTGCGAGCCGACAGTTGCGCTTTGTCTCCCCGGTCAGAGGCCAGGATTGTAATAGTGTACTTATCCCTTTGTTCTCTGTCCAGTTCCTTCAGCGTGGTCACCCAGCCTGTCTCGCTGTTGACTGCAAACAGTCCTGCTATCTCTTTTGAGTCCTGGACAGGATCCAGACTATAGACAACCTGTCCATTTGTGTTCGAGTCCAAGTCTGTCGCCTTCACTTGTATCACAGAGGTTCCTCCTGGAAGGTTCTCTGCCACAACAGCCTCATAAGGGTTTGACTCAAAGAGGGGGTGGTTATCGTTGATGTCCTTAACTTGGATGCTAATGTCCACAGAGGAGACGACCTCAGTGCCTTCGTGTTCACTTTGTGCTTGGAGAGTGAGCTGGTACCACTTTGTGCTCTCATGATCCAGTTTCTTCTCCAATTTAAGGGCTCCCGTGTCATGGTCAACCACAAACACCTCGTCCTTGTTGCTCTCCGGTGTGTTACCCTTCACAAGGCTATAGACCAACGGGTGATCACTTTCTGCCTGGATCACATCTATCTCAGAGCCCAGGGTTCGATCCTCATCGACGGCAAACCTGTACTGTGGTTCTAAAAACTTTGGAACTTTGACCTCTGGGGCTAGCACCCTGACATAAACTGGGACAACAGAGGATCTTGAGGGGTTTCCGCCATCCTTTGCACGCACAATGAAAGTGAATAGCTCGTTCTCTAACCCTATGAGGCTCTCTTTTGTCAAAACGATACCAGTGAGAGGATGGATTTCAAAGTTCTCTGCTATGTTATCTGTGTCTGCTTCGATTGAGTAAGTGATGTCAGCATTGCTGCCTTCGTCCATGTCAGAAGCTGCTATTTTCACCACTGTCGTCCCTCTTGGAACATCTGCTGCTATGCTGACTTTGTATTCTGCAGCTCTAAACTGTGGGGAGTTATCGTTGATGTCAGTCAGGATCACACTGATGGTGCAGAATCCAACTTTACCACCACCATCCTTTGCCATCAAAGAGATTGGAATGACTTTCTCCAAAGAATTCTCACGGTCGAGACTCTCCAGTGTGAAAATTTTGCCGTCTTCACTGACAGAGAACTTGTCTGTAGCAATGTTGTTGACTATGTGGTATGTAAGCTGACCGTACGTACCTGCATCTTCATCTGAAGCTTGGGCCTCAGCCACCAAAGTTCCAACTGGGGAGTTTTCAAGAAGCTCCACAATATATTCAGCTTGAGGGAAGGTGGGACTGTGGAAATTAGCACCAATGACGGTGACCTTCACAAGAGCAGAGTTTCTGAATACACCATCGGAAACAGAAACATTGAGGTTATAGAGGGACTCCATGTGTGGCTTCCTGTGATTGGAAATCACAATGATTCCGGAGCTTTTGTCAATGGCAAAGTTTTGCTCCTCATTTCCTGACTGGATTGAGAACTCAAGTTTAGCACTGTCAGAGCTGTCTGCATCTGACGCCTGAACCTGAGTCACAAAATGGCCACGGGGAGCCAGCTCACTGACTGCTGCGTGGTACACGTTCTGGGAGAACACAGGAGGGTTGTCGTTAAGGTCCATCACGTCAATTATCACAGTGACTTCACTCGAAAGGGCAGGAACTCCTCCATCCACAGCCCTGACTGTTAGCTTGTGTTGAGTTTTTTCTTCATGGTCCAGCATACGCGCTGTCCAGATGGTTCCTGTGTCACGGTCGATAGTAAAGCACTCAAAGCTCTTCTCTTTATCTTCAACGATTTGGTAGAATAGCAGTTTGTTGTTACCTGTGTCGGCATCAGTAGATGAGACCTGAACTACAGAGGTGCCAATCACTGAGGCTTCAGAAAGGCTTGCGTTGTATGACTTGGCAAGGAACAAAGGTGGGTTGTCATTCACATCCTCTAAGATGATGTCGACAAAGACTTCAGCTTTAGCACCAGTTAGGGAGTCGGTGGCTCTTACGCTTAGTTTATAAGCAGGGTGTGTCTCAAAATCCAGAGGTTCTACAACATGTATTACGCCAGTGTTAAAGTTGATGGAGAACTGGCTATAAAGATCCCCCTCTGAAATGGTGTACACTACCCTAGGCCCTTCAGAGTCACTGGCCTGCACATGGACAATGGGTGTGTTTAGCTGTATGTTCTCTGGGATCTCCAGGCTGTAGAATGGTTTCTCAAATGCTGGTATGGCTTTGTTTACTACGGTAATAGGCACTTCAGCAGTCGCGGATAGAGATGGTTCCCCGCCATCCATTGCCACAACTGTGACCACAAACTCTGAGTTCAGGGAGTCCTTCTCCAATGGCTTTTTCAATGAGAGTTCACCATCTGAGCTGATCTGGATGTGTTCGTTCAGTTCCTTCAGGTGAAATTTAATCTCTGCATTACGCCCACTGTCTGCATCTACAGCAGACACCTGTCTAATCACATGGCCCACCTCAGCATCCTTCTGGACCAGAGCATGGTAAGGGAGGTTGACAAACATAGGTGGATTGTCATTGACATCCTCAACAGTTACTGTTACAAGAATGTGAGCCACATCGGATGACTTTCCTTCTCTGCTCACTTCCACAACAATGTCATAGGTGTCCTGTTCCTCGCGATTGAATGGTATCCCAGTTGATGAGAGTACCCCAGACGTACGGCTGATCTCAAATCTCTTATCGGGATTCAAAATATTGTAAAACAGAGGCTCATTGACCTGGTTGCCCACGGCTGCAATGACCACCAGAGTCTTCTTCTCTAAAGAGTTCTCCTGCACAAACGCCTTGTAGGAGTTCTGAGTGAATTTCAAACTACTTGCTTTATTCTCTCTGACATTTATCTTAACAGATGCCATTCTGGAAAACCTGCCATCAGACACTCTAACTCTCAACTCATACCTGCTCCTCAACTGGGTGACATTTTGTATGGTAATGACCCCAGTGACAGGGTCCATTCTGAACTTGTCACCGATGTTGCCTTCAGCAATGGAGTAGAGGAGCCGAGCATTTGGTCCTGAGTCTGCATCACTAGCATTCACCATGATGACCTGCACACCTTTGTATGTTGGCACTAGAACTGTAGTCTCGTACAAGTCCTGACTAAATTGTGGTGGACAATCATTGACGTCTATTACTTTGATTGTCACGTTGGCAGCTTTCTCTGCAAAGTGACGGGGGACTCCCATGTCATGGACTTGAACAGTAAAGCGGAAAATAGATTTTTGCTCATAATCCAGTTCAGTCATGGTTCTTATTGCTCCAGTGCTAGAATCGATGGCAAAGTAGTTGTGGGCAAAGGGCTCCACAATCTGGTAAACTAACCTAGCGTTGGCATCACGGTCTATGTCTAAAGCACGGATAACCAGTGGTGTGCTGTCTTTGGTGAGGACCACACTTTTGACTGGTGCGGACTCGCTGACCATCCCCGTGAACTCATCCTGGATGAAGACTGGAGCATTGTCATTTTCATCCTTCAGATGAATGACAAGTGTGGCATTGCTGGCTTGGCCAGCCATGTTTGTCGCCTGAATGGTGAGTTTGTACGATGACACGGTTTCATAATCCAGAGCCCTCTGTGTCACCAGGACTCCAGAATTGGGGTTAATGTCAAACGCTCCGTTTACATTCCCATCTTTAATCTGGTAGTAGACTGACGATTGACTGGTGGCTATAACCAGACTCACAAACGTTCCGGTAAGCACAGTTTCGCTAACCTCGGCAGAAAACTCCTTCTCACTGAATTTGGGCTTGGCGTTGTCTGAGATGGTAACGCCTACTTCAACAGTTGTGGTAGCGCTGAGGGGTGGAGTTCCTCGATCTGTAGCTTTCACCGTCAGTTGAAACTCATTCTTGTTGCTTCGGTCCAGCTCTTTTGCCACGGTAATGGTCCCCAGGACAGGATCGATGGCAAATGAGTTAGCTACATTTCCTACAAAAGAAAAGAAGAAGATGGACAAGGTATATGAACAGACTTGCCTGCAGCGTTGAATTTCTTTGGCCATAAATGCTTCTTTTTATCTATTCTATTTTATAATTGGGTTCTTTGTGGCGGTACATTCAACAGAATATTGTGAGAGCATTAATGAAAGGATAAGACCTGGTGTTCCCTCGTGAACACTCTTCTATTCCCTCTCATTACCATCCCACTGAGTATCATTGATTCAAGTGAAAAAATTGCAAGGTGCCTCAACAGGGTTCTCTCTAAAAAGGGAATATATTCATTCAAAGTGACACTGTAGCCTTTTCATTGAGTGGAGTCTTCACATTTTTCACTGCAAAGGTTGTCTCCTGTATTTTCTTTGCAGCTACAGTAAAGCAAATGGCACTTTCCAATCTCTGAGAGAGACTCTGGAAGTCGTCCAGGCCAGTCTTCTGGCCTGCGTCCATGGGAGGGATTTGACTGACTGGTACTTACAGTTCAATTAGCTCGAGTCATCCCAGACACGTCAAAAATGTGTGTTGTCAACAGGACATGCAGCATCACAGAAGCGTTTCTGCTTTGCTGTCCAAACAGTGGGTATTTATTAAGACAACAATGATGGGAAATGGAGGGGAGGGATCGACTGCATGCTTGGCGATCCTTCTTACTTTTCTTTCTCTTTTTCCTCTGCTATCTCTCTCTTTCTCTCTCTCTCCCCACATTTTTCCATCTGTCTCCCTGCTCCCCTTCCTCTGTCTTCCCACTGAGGACTCTCACTGGCTTGTCATGTGACGCACAGCTTCTTCGCAGTCTCAGTCAAACATGACATTCATGAATAAGTGTGGTGGGTTGAAGACCTTTGGATGGCACACAAATACTCCCACTTTCTCTGTCCAGAGGCAGAGAGGAAAACATGGACAACATGATAGGAATGCTAGGACCACCTCTGGGGGGTCTGGCATGAAGCTTCACCTCACAGTGTCCAAACGTTTCATAGGTCATTGTGTCCATGCTGTAGGTTACACCTGCTTTGATTTACAAGATCTCAGCACTGATGGAAAGTAAAGTAAAGTGGCCCCTTATAGTCACGCCTGAACGCAGCACACAGTGTGAGATTCTTTCTCTGCATTTAACCCATTCACAACGTGAAGCAGGGGCTGCCACCAATGCGGGGTGCCAGGGAGCAGTGTGTGGGGACAGTACCTTGCTCAAGGGAACCTCAGTGGTGTTACTACCAGTCCAGGGATTTAAACCCACAACCTTCTGATTGCAGGGACAACTCTCTGACCACTAGGCCACCAGCTGCCCCAGCTGATATGCCTAGCAGATGGTGCACTAAATATATCTGACCAAGTGGAAAAATGAACTCGATGAAGAATCAACAAGTCACCTGATTCGATGCTGTAGATGATCTCAGCATTTTGACCTTTGTCCTTGTCCAGTGCGGTGACCTGCAGCACCCTGGAGCCGATGGCAGCGGATTCAAAAACACGTCCCGCGTACGGGGTCCCGGAGAACCAGGGCGCATTATCGTTCGTGTCATCCACGTTCACAATCACCCGCACGAGGTTCCGCTTCACAGGGATGTCCTGGTCTCGCACCTGAGGGAACGAGAGAGGAAGGAAGAGACAGTGAGAAAAGAGAGAGAGCTGTAATGGCAACAAAAAAGATTTGATGAAAAAATGAATAACCAGAACAGAATGATTTCATACAGAATTCATTATAAAAAAAGAATTATATGTTTTATTGTAACATTACCTTTATTATCTTATTACTTTTCTTAATCATATTACAATACTAACTCGTTTTATTTTCCAACATATATATATATATATATATATATATATATATATATAACACATATCACTTAACAGAAAGAATATAGAAAAACACATTAAATTAATTAAATCTATATAGTAAAAAACACAAAAATAAGTCTAAAATAATAAAAAAAATTGTCAACAAAGACGGCAAAAATGTAACTAATCGAACAAAGTCGAACTAAGATTTCTTGTTATCACTACAAGTCCTTTTATTTAATTTATTTATTTGGTGTTTCTATACTAGTGTAGATTTTTCTTTGTAAAACCTTTTATGTTACATTTTCCACATGAAATATGCTTTACATATCAAGGTTCTTACGATAGCCACCTCGAGAAAGATGCTAAAACAAGCTTGCGGCCGCTCTTTCGTTTCCAATAATTCAATTAAGATGACAAACTCATCAAACGCTGAAGGGAATCGAACTGGTGATTTGCTCCGTTCCTCTGAGATACGCGTCAACGCTTTTGGAATAAAGTGGTAAACAAACCCAGGGAGGACATCAGATGGGGCGATGCCCGACTGCCTCAGCATTTCGAATAACACCGACAAATCAATCCCACTAATAAACAGCACAAAATGCAGAACACACACACACAGTCCACAGCCTTCCAAACAAGGGAGACAAATTCAACGAGTAAAGGAGGAAAAACAGAACCCGAACATCAAGCCCATCAAATGAAAACTCTGGTAACTTAATCTGCTAATATATTTCTAATTAAGTCCCAGGGATCTAGTATTAACTAGTTATTACTATATATTAACTATTATTATATATTAATCACCCAGAGTGACTGTATGTATTGAATATGATTGCAGGTTGATAAAGCTGTCAGTCGAGTTTTTCATTAATCAAAGCCCCCTAAAGGCCCTGGCACTTTAATGTCACGAGAGAATGAATTAGTTAATGGTAAATTAATCAGTTAACATAAGTAAGTGACACTACTAAGTCTTTTCTTACAGTTATTTGTATTATTCTTTTTTTAATATTTTAATAAAATAATGAAATAAAATGGCCAGCTACACTGAGTCATATTGTGAATATTTGTTATAATTTATATTTCTTTTGGACTAAAGCCTGCTTTTGAAAGAGGTTCTAGGAAAGGAATCATTGCTTCAGCCTGGAACTGAGGGTAGCTATTGTCAAACTAGGAAAATTTTGTCTGTGTTTTAAACTTTAAAAACTAAGAGGGTAAATTTATATATTTATATATATGTGTGTGTGTGTGTGTATGTAGAATAACATGACATTAAACATTTTTGAACTTTGAATAATTCAGAGAGACCAACAGAGGGACAGACGGACGTGCAGGAGGACGGATGATGTCATTACCATGAC
The DNA here is from genome assembly GCA_037974365.1 of Hydrocynus forskahlii. Taxonomy (NCBI): domain Eukaryota; kingdom Metazoa; phylum Chordata; class Actinopteri; order Characiformes; family Alestidae; genus Hydrocynus; species Hydrocynus forskahlii. The sequence goes on along the minus strand of JBBPCX010000088.1, from coordinate 17,867,734 downwards.
GGTGAGGGTGTGCTGCCGCATGGTCTCGTGGTCCAGGCTCTCTGCGGTGTACAGGACTCCAGTTCCGGGGTCCAGTCGGAACTTGCGCAGGCTGAACGGGTCGGTGCTGCTCAGCAGGGTGAAGGTCAGCTTGTTCTTCTCGTCCTGGTCGGACGCGCTGAGACGCAGAACCTCTGTCTCCGGCGGGGCATCCTCACGAACCGTCACCTCGTACCGCGGCTCCGAAAACTGAGGCCGGTGATTATTGGTGTCAATCACTTTGATTAGAACCTGAGATAGAGAGAAAAATGGGGTGAGAGTCAATAAAACGTACAGAAGAGAAAGAGAGAGAGAGAGAGAGAGAGAGAGAGAGAGAGAGAGAGAGAGAGAGAGAGAGCGAGAGAGATACAGAGAGAGAATGTGGTGAAAGTCAGTTGTTTGTTACCTTAAGTTACTTCAGGATGTTTTCTCAGAAATCAAGTGTTTTTTTTACAGAAAAAATATTTTACATTACTTATTTTTCCCGAATCCAGTTGTACAGAAACGTACCATAGCTGTACTGCAAATACTGCAAATCTACTGTAAAAGTACTGTAAATCTACTGTAAGTACTGTAAATACTGTTAATACTGCAATTCAACTGTAAATGTAGTTTTAAATATGGCAAATGTACTGTAAATCTATCAATATACTGTAAATATACTGTAACTCTACTATAAGTACTGAAGATCTACAGAAAATATACGTAAATCTACTGTAAATGTACTGTAAATGTTCTGTAAATCTACTTTAAATGTACTGTAAATCTACTCCAAATATTGAAAACCTACTCTAAATCTACTGTAAATCTACAGTAAATACTGAAAATCTACTGTTAATGTACTGTAGACCTATTATCAAACTACTGTACATGTACTGAAAATCTACTGGAAATCTATAAACGTAATTCATTCTGTAATTAATATGCGATCTCATGGTGTAATATGTCATATGGTGTAATATGAACTAAACGTTTCACAAAGCGACGTCAATAACTCAAATGCCGAAGTGTCAGGCGGGTCTGACTGGTGAACGATGTTGCGGTGCTGAGCGGATCAATATGAGTTATTTTAACAGTTGCTCCACCCGTCGGCGGATCGATACAGACTGAACCTCACTCCGAATGAGCCGAGGGCTCGGGGAAATGTTACAGAGTGACATTTTCTTTTAGTAAATACCAGCTCACTCGCCTCCATGGTATAAAAGGATGTATTTCATTAACAGCCATAAAACAGCGGTGCACAGTTAAATGTCAAGGTGAAAGCAGCTGCATAATTAATTTAGAGCTGACGGACTAACTGGATCGCAAATAAATATGATCTAAACAAAGGTAACTCCCCCAAACGCTAACTCCCACCAACACACACACACACACACACACACAGTCAACACAAACATGTGCACATACATATAAAACATGATAAAATTGGAAATCACCTCCATTTATCTGCTACTGACATACGGTGTTCCACAGGGGTCGGTTTTAGGCCTGATCCTGTTCTCTATAAATACACTAACCTTTAGGACAAAATACTTTAACTAAAATATTTATGTTCTAATACCTTTCTCTAATATTGTCCAAGCTCTTTGTAGAGTATAAAGCACATATGTTTGAACAAATAATAATAAAAAGGTTATTTTCACAGTGAGTTAAAATTTTATAAGCAAATATAAGCAGCTGCTTAAGAGCAGCTTTCTCCAGTCCAACAAGAGAACAACCCAAGGCAAATCCAATTATTGTAGAATAAAATACTGACCTATCCCAGCCCCGCCCACAAATGTAGCGAATGGTGCTAGGTAGCTATAAAAGACTACATCCAACCAATCCTAACCTTTCACACCCAACTTTACGGATAAAATACAATGCAAATAAAACAAACAATTTTAAAACATTATTACTTCAAATTTGCATTTTTTAATTATTTTGTTAATTATTTTATTTATTTTAAAATATGTAAAATAAATGATCAAACAATAACTAAAAATATCTAAATTTTATCTTTAAACAAGTATATTCTGCCTATTTTAATTAATAAAATGACCTACACTATTAATACTACTAATGGTCATTTTAATTAACAGTATATTATTATATTCTCAAAATGAGACATATTATTTGAATTGACTAGACTTAAGACGTCTTTACTTGCAAATATGTTTTTTTTATTCCCAATGTTGCTAGCGTCCTTAGCAACAGTTACTATGAAAGATGTAGTATTTGTGGGCGGGGCTTGGACAGGTGAGCTTGAGCTGGTTGACCTTCATTTCAGTGACTCTTATTGGGAAGACAAGAACGTTCTGGTGTGTGAGGACTTCTCAAAGCAAAACGAGAAAAATAACACACTTCACACTTGCAGTGTAAGTGTTAGAATCTCTCTCTCTCTCTCCTTCAGCCTTTTTCTGTCTCTCTATCACACACACACACACACACTCACACACACAAACATCTATATACTTCTCTGGTTTTATCAAAGCCAACCAACCGTCTAGTTGGCTTCCTAGAGAGGATTAGCGAGTCCACTGGGAGCTCTTCACTGGCCAGCTTTTACAAAGCCTGTGAGAATGTGTGCGTGTGTGCATGTGTGCGTGTGTGTGTGTGTGTGTGTGTGAGAGAGAGAGTGCGAGAGAGAGAGGGAGAGCGAAAGCCAGTGGGAGAGTGAGTGTATGTATGTGAAACCACACAGCCAGACACGCTTTCATAAAACCGGTATAATGAACCAAGCAGAGCACAAAGTGGCCCGGTGCTTGCCAGCCACCAGGGGGTGATGATTAACATGAGAGGCTACAAAAGATGGACCTGTTCCACAAAGAATTATTGGCCCAGAGGCCCAGAACTGGCCCAGAACTGGCCCTGAACTACCGAGAGCGTGGCTCAGAGGCCCGGAGCAGAACTGAATGCTCCAGTACAATGGTGGGCCTTTTAGAACTCCAGCCATCTGCTCTAAAGGAACCTACCGTAGACCTGCTGTGGGGGTAAGACCGACTAGATCCCCCTGGTAGGAATAGAGGACTTTGGCTTGGATTTCCCTATGTTTGAAGCTTAAAACCGAAAGCAGGACCAATAGCATGGATGTTATAGAGCTGAAATCTAGCATGGAAGCATAAAATCTCATCGGCATCACTGCTTAACGTAAAGAAGTGAAAATAAACAACAATTCAATTTTATTTATACAGCTCTTTTTACAAACAAGTTGTCCAAAAGCAGCTTTACAGAGTCCAAGTCCGAGCCCCTGGTGAGTAAACCAAAAGGCGACAGAGGAAAAAAGCTGGTGGCCTAGAGATCAGGGATCTGCCCCTGTGATTGGAGGGTTATAGGTTCGAATCCCAGGACTGCTAGTGGCACTACTGAGGTAACCTTGAGCAAGATAGCATCCTGACACACTAGCCTTTTTGCTAATGCCAGTCGTCCTGCTATTTATACAGCATTGCCAATTTTATACCATAATAATATATGTTAATTAATCATATGATCAGTATAATATAATAATAACTTAATGTACTCTCTCTCTCTCTCTCTCTCTCTCTATATATATATATATATATATATATATATAAGCA
>JBBPCX010000088.1:17832893-17844924 GCA_037974365.1 Hydrocynus forskahlii | reverse complement strand
GGCGTAATTAACAGCAACCTCCACCCAGCGCTGAATTTTCTCAGTGTGAACAGAGACCAGGTCCACATGATTCTCTCGGCAGTATCTCAAAGCATCCCCCCACACTTTCTCGTCTTTAATCAGAATAAGTGGATTGTCTAAATCTGAGGAAGAACAAAAATTTGTGTAACACGGTGCACCAAAGCAGTTCTTTATTCAACACTCTGAAAAAGTCACTCTCCAAAAGCTCTCACAAACACAAGATATTTACTTAAATAAAATAATGTCACCAATTTTCGAAGTAAATATATTTCTAAAGGTGCTATTGACATGAAATTGTCACCAGATATCAGTAACAACCCATCCAACCCACACAGGCAAAGAAATCAAACCATAAATGTCCATAAATTAAAGCTATGTCTAGTAAAATGGAATGACAAGGGGAAATGGTATTGAACACATGAAGAAAGCAAGGTGCAAAAGGCTTTGCAAACTTATTGTTGCAGAACATACTGATGGCATTGGTTACAGAAGAATATCCGATCTACATGAGCACTGTTTTCACCATAAACCGGCCACGACCAGGTACTCCCCGCAAGATTTCAGACAGAGGAGTGAAATAAATTATCAGAAGAGTTGTCCAAGAGCCAAGGACCACTTCAGAAAGGCCTGGAATAAGCAGGTACAATTGTTTCAAGGAAAACAATAAGTAATGCACTCAACCACCATGGCCTGTATGTACGCTTACCACACAAATGTATGCTCACCATTGCTAAAGAAAAAGTATGTTGAAGTGCTTTTAACACTTGCTGAACAACATTTAGACAATCCTGCGAAATACTGAGAGAATATAGTCTGGTCACATGAAACAAAACGGAACTCTTTGGATGTTATAATGCACACCATGTTTGGAGGTCAAAAGGCACCGCACATCACCCCAAAAACATCAAACCAACAGTGAAGTTTGGAGGTGGGAACATCATTGTGTGGTGCTGTTTTTCAGCATACGGCACTGGCACGCTTCATATAATTGAAGGAAGACTGAATGGAAAAATGTACCGAGACATTCTTGATAAAAATCTGCAGCCATCTACCAGGATAATGAAGATGAAACGAGGCAAGGCAATGATCCCAAACACATAGCCAAGGAAACTCTCAACTGGTTTCATAGAAAGAACATAAAGCTGCTAGAATGGCCCAGCCAATCACCTGACTTGAATCCTATAGAAAATCTATGTAAAGAACTAAAGATCATAGAAGGAGCCCACAGAATGTTACCATTATCTGGTGAGAAATTCATGTCAATAGCACCTTTAGAAATATATTTACTTAGAAAATAGATGATGTGTTTAATATTTATTTTACCCGCTGTATATATATATATATATATATACATAGTAGCTCCACCTAGCGGGCACAGACACAGATATACAGGCAGATAACTGTCGACGACCCCTCTGATGCAGGGTGGTGCAGATTGATTCAAACAAAAAGGTGCACTATTGAAGGGTTGGCGAGGGTGCTTCCAGGCTTGGGCCTGTAGAAAGGAGAACAGTGACTCACAGGCAACGTTAGTTGGTGACCCCTTATATAGGGAGCAGGGTTCTCGTTGATGGTAACCATGGAGTGGCTACCAGTGTGTCTCGTTGTGCTATCCCTCCTCTCTCCATGTGCTCTCTGGTTGTCCAAAAGTGGTGCTGTGGTGCTGAAGGGATGTGCCACGGTCGATGTTTTGACATCGGCGGCTTTTGTCCACTTCAGCACCTGGGACAGCTCAGCCGGCAGAGTGTTTGCTTGTGTCTGGCGCCGGGGTTTAGGCCCGCTCTCGTTATGACGGTTCTGGATACCTGCCCCAATGCTGGATACCCACCTCTGCCAAAGCAGCCCCCAGCTAGAGGGACCTCTCCTCCTTCCAGGCCCTGTGTCACTTTACCATCTACCTCACCAGTGACCTACTGCATGCCCTCACCTTTTTTCTATTTGATTCACCCACACAAACTGTTTCTTGCGTCTCTGTGAAGCCCACATGCCTGGTTTAACTACAAGTGATGTGGAATCAGGCGTGAGGAACCTCACTCAGCCAGCTCATGTACGAGAGCCATCCTAGATTGAGGCAGTGCTATCACCCTGGCATGCCCCTCCTCACAAAAGAGACCAAGCCCTGTCACAGTGTAGCCCACAGGGATGTGTGGAAAATCCCTGCTGTGTGGGTGGGGCATGCAGGGTGGGGTGGGGAGTGACCCATAGTTTTGGGTCTGATCCCAGGGCTCCCCATGCCTCTGCTAGTTGGAACGGACTGGCCTAAGTTCAAGCACCAGCAGCACAAAGAGGGTCCCATGACTTCCTCCAAGGTCGCACTGCTCATAAATGAGGAGAAGGTCAGTTTGATTGGCACCAAAGGTGAGAACCTGTCCCTGACTGACATATCTTATGCTTTTTCCTGGCACAGTCTGAGGAAGGCGAGCTTTGTCAAAGAACTGTGATAGTGAGAGTGCGGTCATGGTCCTGTTGTGTCAGGTGGCAGGCGCTCATTGCACGACTGCTCTGGACAGTGCAGCTGAGCAGAGTGGGAAAGCAGTGTGACCTGCGTGTACTGATCTGGGCTATAAAAGGAACCTGCAGTGGCAGCATAGTGTCAACACTGGAGATAACTAAAGCCTGCCTCTCGCTCCCCTTTACAGACGGTGCCTCGTTATGACGGTGCCAGGTCCCCACTTTGAGGCTCGCTTGCCAAAGCAACCTCCAGCCAGAGGGATCTCTCCTCCTGCTTCCCAGGCCCTGTATCACTTCACCATCTACATCACCAAAGAGACCCACTGCATGCTGTCCCCTCTCTTTCACTGAATTCTGTTGCAATGAGTCCCTATGAGCTCTCTCCTGCATTTTTGCTGTGCCAGCCTGATTTCACTACTATATTTTACAGTGTTATATATAGAACAAATGTCCATTACTTTAGTTATAGGTCCTATTATAAATATGGTGTCATTTATTTCAGCATTTATTTATGTGATCTTGTGATACTGGCATAAGCTGCTAATAAATGTTGCTGTATGAATAAATTATGTAATGCTTCTGCATGTTAAAGCCCATGTGTATATACCCTTTAAATAAAGTGGTAACGAACACCCTTACCATCAGAGCTACATTTAGCAGTAGTAGAACGTCTGGACTACAATGATATAATATTTCTGAAGAAGATGCAGGGCTGAGTGAAAGCTTATGGAGGATGCCGAATTTTGTTTGTTAGCATCAATAGTGGGTGATTTTACGCAATATCTTTCACAAAAACTTGACTAAACCAATGTTTCTGAACCATTCACTGAATTCTTAGAACTCATATTCTAATCATGTTTAGCTCTTCTTCAGGATATGGGCTCTGGAAGAATATTTAGAACATCCTAGCATCTTGTGACATCCCGAGCTCCAGTTCACACTTCTTGCTATTAGCACTGTTGTAGTACTATTTAAAGACTCTAAAAAGAAAGTATCATTACAAAGTACTGCCGTTCATGGTGTACCGAGCTCTCTATTTTCATCTATTCTCATTGATTTGATTATTTTTAGCTATTGTTTTGTATTTTGACTCGTGCTTTAGGTTTTTGACTTGTTTTTGGCTAAAGTTAGACTATGTCTTTTGTCTTGTCCTCATGTCTCTGTATACCCCTGGAATTCTTGAAAATAAAAAATTGACTATTACTTTAAATGATCTCCATGCAACAGATTGCTGAAACACCTTCTGTTTGATTTTTTACTCCATGTATTTGATAAAGCTCTCTGCAGTCCTCTCTCTGACCTTCATGACACATACATACAGGTTATATTACCTATAATAGCATACATTTGTAGATACAATGCTGTCCAACAGGTGATGACGCTACCACAAATGCTAGGTGGCTGTGGATCAAGAGGGAAGATCTTTGGTGTAGCACACTGCTTGGATACAAGCCAGGGACTGATCAGCTCTAGTCTGAGGCCTGAAACACCCAATGACCCTGAGTTCATCACTGATGATGTGTCCAAGCTGCCCCAGTCAGGTCTTTCTATAACTACAGTTATTTTCACCAAGTTATCTTGATTTCACTCTAATACTGGCTGATGCCAAAAATCAATATCAAAAGGATTCACATTTGTTAAACTAATTTCACAACCAATTTCCTTAATATCACTGTCTTTAATCAGAAATGAATTAAAGACTGTTATATTTATGATTTGATTATATTAACGAGCCTGATTGATTTAGTTACTGAGGGTAGACCCCATACCTTGCAAGCGTCAATCAAGTCTCTAATAATTTTGCATGAAAATATGATTAATTTCTATATATACATCCTTGAGGCAAATTTTGCTCAAATTAACTTGATATCATGCTTGTTGCCTAAATTGAGATACATGATGTGTAACTGTGTTCACAGTGAAGCTGATTATCAGGTATGTCTTAGACCATAGTATCACATATGATTATGGAACTCGGAACTCAATAAGTTCATTTTTCTCTGGTTACACTGTTGTTAAAAATATGTCACATAAAAAAATCTGTGATTTGAGCTACTTTTCCCTGCAGAATGAAAATTCAGAATTCAGACAGGATTACATTAAATCTCTGAGCCAGGGTAACTCCTCTAAAAGCATACGTTAAAATGAATGTCTCATAGCTGTAAAATGTGTGCTGTGTTTCGCCATCTTAGATTACTCACCTTTATAGCAGACAGATGGATTTGACAAACCACAGAGTGCATCATTCCACTTGCATCCTTCATCACACTTTATTTCCACACAGTGTTCAGTTATTGGGTTGTTTGGTTCTCCAGGGTTCCAGTATCTGTATGAGGAGGTAACCCTATCTGACCAGACCCAGCCCTAGAGACACAATAATACCAGTTCAGTAAATGATTTAAAACACTGCACTCTCAGTAGTAGGAAGCGGCAGCACCTGACATTTATAACTTTGCTGAGGACGTTTATACCTTTGCTTGATGTTGATCATTTATAAAATGCAAATAATTTTCAAAAATATATTTAATAAATCTTGCCTCTCAGGCAGAGTTCATTGAAAACAGACTGAGAAAGTTAAATCAATTTGAACACTGTTTATTCAATATAACTATATGTTATTTAAACCAAATGGCCTTCCAGGATAAATGCATAAAAATATCAAAACTAGCGTAGAAGAACAGGTACAGTAAAACATCAGTTATTGGTGTTTTGTTTTATTAATTGATACAAATTTTTATTATTTAAATGACTCTTCTGTGGTGATGAAAGCAGTTGTTCTAATCACCATTTAAATTCCACAAATTCTTATTGGGGCCATTTCTAAAATGTACACAGTTTCTTACAGTTGTATCTGTTGGGTCTCTCAGACTCAGTCCAATCCAGAAATGGGTGTTTGACCCATTGAGGACAACTTTCAAAGTGTCCATTTCTAATTGACTCTCGATGGTGGCCAGGTCAGTGAAATTCTTTCTGCAGTATTTCTGAGCTTCAGCCCAGGTCTTTCTTTCTTGCACCACGTGAAACTGGCGAGTGACACACGAGGAGAGGGTCCACAGAGCTGTAGGGGTGAAAAGCTCTCATCAGCACAGCAGTGCAGTAATGAGACAGCAGAGAGTTTTACAGATGATCATGAAGATACACTGACCTGAGAAAAGCAGGACAACATGCAGAGCTGAACTCATGACTGTAAAGCACAAGAGAGACAGACAGATAGAGAGAGAAAGAGAGAGCGAGAGAGGGAGAGCGAGAAAGAGAGGGACAGAGTGAGAGAGAGAAAGAATTCACACATTAAACACAAAAATAACCTTCATATCCAGTACATTTGTTCAGTTCCAATAACAAGAACCACTCGAAGCCATAATCAGAGATTTTAGAAGAACAGAGAGATTCCAGCATAAAAAATACAGTTCAAGGTTTAGTGTTTAAGTATGAAAGTTTTTCTTGTCCAGGTGGGTGATAGGTGGACATGGCATCAACTGGTTGGGCAGGCAGAGATGTGTTAAACAGATCAGTGAGCTCATTGGCCATCTGATCTCTGCATTCCTTAAGCACCTCTCCAGGTATGTTGTCAGAATGACCTTTGAATGGGCTTTCTGCAGGTAGAATCTGTCTCACTGCGGCTGAGGTCAGATTGATTACGTGCTCTTCTGGGAGAGGGGTGGATTTCCTTGTGGGGTCGCAGTTGAATGCACTGAAATATACGTAGAAAGCAAACACAATGTCAGAGGAAGGTATCACTGTCACAGAGAGAAGGTGGCAGACAGTAGTCTGTGATGACCTAGAAACCCCTCAACCCCTCTCTTGTGTTCTGAAATTGCCCTTGGAATGTTTGGGCTTATGCACACTTTGCCTTCCTGACTGCCCTAGACAGATTAGGTTGTACAGTTCTGAGGACAGCCTTTTTTTCCAGATATGAAAGCAGAATCTTGGGCTTTCAATCTTCAGACCTCAGCAGACATCCAGAGTTTCTTGTTGGCTCATGTATTCACCCTCTGTGGCCCTCTCTAGTCACCCTCATTGTATTTGCTGATGTAGCCTGTTACAGCTGCTGTGTACTCCTCCACATTGATGCAGCCCTCATGAGTAACATGTCTAAACACTCACCAGGTTGTGCTCTCAGAACAGTCCTGAAGTGCTGAGATGGCCCCCTCAGGCAGCACTTTGATGCCTGTTTGGATCGCTGTAGTGCATTTCACCAGAGAACTGTAGGCTGAGACCATTTTCATGCCAGTGTGGTCAGAGTTGGGGGCAGGGCTTGGGTTTCTAAGCATCCGTGATGCCGGTGTAAACATGGGATGTGTCCGAAATCGCGCACTTGCACACTTTTAGTGTGCGATTTTAGTGCGTAATGCGTTCACACTGCAACTAAGCGAAACTCAGTGCACTGAAAGTACCCGGATGCTGCACTAATTTTGGCCACAAAACACAGTGTGCAAGAAAGCACACTAACCGCACTAAACGGACGCCATTTTGACTACGTAGCGGAAGGGGAGGGACTTTCGACAAGCTTTCAGAGATGAGTAATGGCGGACAACGAGATGCAAGCACAAGCGGAGGCAACTGGTTCGTAGATGTGAGTAACATTAATAAAATGATTTTACTGATGTATACTGCGGTGTGTAGCCTGTCATACTCTGACGACAGATCATTTGTTTGAGTTTGCGATTATACCGATTCAGAAGAGTTTGCGTAAATATTAGCGGTTTTAGCCGGTTAGGTGGCCGTAGATAGGTTATACATGTTATAAATGTTCTATGCTGTAGTTTGTATATGTTTACTTACTCGTGGCCTGAGGTCTCATTTTGGGAAACAGATGTCATACAAAACCATGTGGACAAAATTATTGGGACACGCACCTGCTTAAAGTTAACTATATGGACAAAAGTAATGGGACAGGGGTGTTTCTGGGTGGTTGGTAAGGCATGAAAGGCAATTACTGTTGCATCTCCAGATTAAGCATTGCAGGCGGCGGAATTATATTACAATTAAAGAATTATATAAAAATATATAAAGATATACATTTTGTCAACCCGAGATGCGCAGATCCCCCCCGGAAACACGATCGAGCTGGTAAAGAAAGTGCGCAATAAGGTGTCCTCTTTTTCACAATCCCAAATCTGGTCACCCTAAGTTATCACCCGTTTGCAAAATTCACATGCTGGTAGAATTCATGTAGAACGACTTCAGGTTTGCATGGTTGAAGTTACCATCAATTATAACAGCCCTGTTAAGGTGGGCAGTCTGCAGGTTAAGCTTTGTACTGATCCGGTTAGCATTAGCAATAGGAAGAATGTACATGTCAAACAAAACAACTGAGCTAAACTCCTGCGGCAGGCGGAAAAGCCGACATCTCACTGCTATAATCTTCACCACAATAGAACAGTGTCTATTGACTACTGTAACATTTGTGCACCACTCATTGTTGGTATAAATGCACACTCTCCTGCTGCATTTCTTACTGCACTCCACATTGTCTCTCGCCATGAGCCAGAAAGAGCAGCTGGCCAGCTACAACGCTGGAATGCCATCATACAACCAATTACTTTATTACTTACTATTTACTATCTATGTTTTCTCTGTTTTGTGAAGACAATGTACATTAGCTAATGCTGTATGAATAAGTATTAAAGTAAACATTTATGTATTAATGCTCTAGTCATGTGCTTTGGAATCCACAAGGAAGCATATCCTTCGTACAAGTAAGACTAAGAGCTGCTAGAAGACTTATATGTACCAGAGATGAAGTTGGTAGTCCACCAGTGCCCAGGGGCGGACTGGCTATATGTGCACTCTGGAAAAGTTTAGAACAGCTGGCCTGCCTTTCTCCTTAACTGAGAAACAACAGCAGAGGGCGCTAATACGATCATTTATCAGGTCTAAAATCCATTGGTAAAAGCCAAAAAAAGAGTGAATTATTCTGTTGTGGAGGTTGGTATATAGCTGTTGGTTATGTATTTGAAGAGTGGGGCCGGAACCATTATAGCTTTTCAAAATCATTCATTTTGTCCAGAGATATAGAGATCTGCAAATGGCTGTTTGTACATGTCCAGCTTGTGGGCCTATTTGGGAGAAAGTCCAGGACTGTTTAGTCCCAGTCTGCCCCTGCCAGTGCCTGTATCAGATCACATACACAGAAGAAGTTTGTGAAGTTTGTATAAGTTAAGTTTCTTTATGACATGAACATGTAGGTGATGTGAATAAAATGCTCAGTGAAGAGGCGGGTTTAGACTTTAGACATTTTCTGCCTTTTACGCACACCGGGATCTTCATTTTCCGCCATTTCCTTAGAGAGCAAAATAAATGCGCCGCCTCAAATCTTTGAAATCAGTTACAACATGTACAGGATCTCTGTGGGATTTAGCTGGAAGTGATGCACTGTTATCCAGGAAATGTCAATCAAGCATGCAAGGATCTGTGTTGCGATTGGAGTCACCAGGAACAGACAACCCTTGTCACATTATACCTACTCAGGTCAAAAGTGCATCACTTCTGTCTTTCACTCTTCTCACAGAGAGTGAGGTATCTAAACTCCTGTCTTGTAGACGCCCCACTACATGTCCGCGCGACCTCATCTCTACAAGGCTATTCCAAGTCATCACTTTAGTAATCATGCCTACTATCATGCATGTGGTTCATTCCTCACTTACCTTCAAAACATTTCCTAGGAACTTCAAACAAGCTCACATCATGTCTCTGTTCAAACAACCCTCCTTCAACCCCGCTCAAGTTAAAAAACTTATCGTCAATCTCGCCACTTCTGTTCCTATCCAAAATCATTGCAAGAGCAGTCTTCAAACAGGTCTCAGAATTCTTCTCTTGGATTGATCTCCTTGATCCAAATCACTAAAACGCCTCTGCTATTGATGAAGATTTGAATGATAAAAGAATAATAAAAAGGCTAATCAATATGGTATGTCTTCACGCCATTATTGTCTAAACAGCATTTACTTAGTGTTAGAAGCTATGAGGGGCTTCTATATGTGCTCCTTTTGAAAAGTGTCACGGTAGGTACTGGAGAGGGAAAGGGGAGGACGCCACAGAGGTTACTATATACAGGTTGTTTTAATGAAAGCAAAGCACACAGAACAAAACACAATCTAGAACAGAAACAAAATACAAAACCCTGGCTCTAAACCAAAAATGAGAACACAGAACAGGATAAACTAAAACAGGGCAATACAATGAACACACAAGACCCGTGCTTCTCAAATGAACAAAAGAAAACAAGGACTCCGGCTTGAGTCCTGGTTCGGTCCTGGGTGTCAGACTGAAAAAGCTCCTCAGTATTATGGACAACCCCTCTCACCCCATGCATGCCTCCATCACGGACCATCAAAGCACACGCAGCAAAAGACTCATCGCCTCTAAATGCAGAACCGAATGCCACAGGAAATCCTTCCTACCTGTGGCGATAAGACTGTATAACTCTTCCTCATTCTGTAGGTGATCTTTATCAGCATTACTGTCATTTGGTTCACACTCGGATTGTGCAATATTACTCGTCTGCTTTTTATTTACTCTCTGTATGTTAGTGAATGTTTGTTTCATCCCCCAATCACATGCTGCTACCTCTTTATATTCATGGCCCAAACGCTATATCACTTTTCATAACCACTTGCACTAATAATGTTAGTTTATTATACCTGCTACAGTTATTTGTTACTTTGTTAGAGTTATTTTGTTATGACATTTGCACTATTATTACTACTGTTCTGTTCTTTTGGATGTATACAATAAGTATATGTATATATATACAAAGTGAATATATAAGTAAATATAACAACACAGTAGATACACACACACATACAGGTACACAATGGAGTGACGGGTATTATCAATCACAGTAGAAATGCACCAGAAAAGCTGCACATTTTAAATTGCACACTTCAAACAAGCTAAACTTACCAAATTAAGTACAAAACTCACCACAACGGACTGTATTGAGAATTTAATTTATGCAAATATATCAAGGCTGTGGAAATAAAATATCAAGGCTAAAATATCAAGGCTGTGGAAATAAACAGCAAGAAGATGCAAATACTACAGATCAGTTTTAACTATTGATTTTTCTGTGGAAAATGTTTTTAAACTATTCAGAATTTCAACATTTTTGTTCTTCCTATGTTTAACAAGCAGCACTTAATGGAGCAATGAAATTACTGAAGTTTGGGAGGAAACCCCTGCTGGTGTGAGGGAACAGCCTGAAGCTGGGCCGACTGCTATACATGCGCTGGCCAGCAGAAGGAGACACACAAATCTTGCTCTTTCCAGCAGGAGGAAACAGAGGACTGCTTCTTCCAGCAATTAGCCAGCATCAGGGGCATCCTATTTACAGGAAATGTACCTCATACTCACTGCTACATCTTACAAACTGACAATGATGGCATCGGTATCGAAATCACTCTTGAGTTTCAAGTGTGTTACATCAGACGAATTTGGATTCCATCTGAGTGCTCTTCCCCGAGCTTGAGTATTTTAAACATGAACAACATAATAATAATAAAGGGCAAAAGAAAGGAAAAGAGATAGAAGATATATCAGCCCTATCTGCCTTCTGCTCTTCTTTTAAATGATATTTAGGTTTCTCTTGTTACTGCTTCGACAGAGAGTATAGTGGATTTATCACTACACAGCACAGTCCATGCATTAAGTTATTGATCCTAATCAGGGTTGCGAGGGGTGCTGGAGCCTGTTCCAGTGCTCACAGGGCAAAAGACAGGTCACCAGTCCAAACAGACAAACACAGTCACACCAGAGGACAAATTGGCATCTCCTGTACCCTTGGCATTACTGTATTTGGAGTGTCAAAGAAAATGAGAGCTCCTGGTGGAAACCCACACAGACTCAAGGAGAACATGCAAACTTCAGACAGAAAGGATTCAGACCACCTGGCCAGGAATTAAATCTTCTTGCTTTGAGGAGACAACACTACAGCACAGTTCGGCTACTAATATTTCAGAGCCAGGGCTACATATTTCAACTTGCAGAAACCTCAGTCAGATAAAGAATCTCTGAGTCAGGCAAACTAGACTAACATACTCAGTTCAACAGCCCCTCTGCCCACACACTCTTTCTGCAGTTCTTACTAATGTATGGTTTCATATTTTAAAAATACGTTTCTTAAACTGAATGTTCAGCCCAGTAATCATCCTTTAAAGATCTTAACAACATTTCTTACCTGCTTCTATTGTAGCTCTACGGCGATGATCTATTAGTGTGTCTGTGTTCTGTAGTCTGTGTGTGCCTGATAACAGACGAGACCAAACTCAGAACAGATATTTCCTTGTTTTTGTTATTGTTTGTCTTTGTTGTCGAAATACATGATGTTCAAGAGAACAATGCAAATGATGTCTTAGGAATTTTGCAGTAAACATGGACAGAACATGGATTCATATGAATGTATTTGCACGTACGCTAGCCACTGAGTCCCAGTTTAGACTGGATTTGTATATCTCCAGATAAACTACATTCATATGAATCCATGCACTGTCCATGTTTACAGCTGGTAGCCTTGTGGTTAGTGCGTAGACCCTGCAATCAGAAGGTTGTGTAACATATA
>JBBPCX010000088.1:17813150-17824193 GCA_037974365.1 Hydrocynus forskahlii | reverse complement strand
TTTTTGTGTCTGTGTGTGTGTGTGTGTGTGTGTGTGTGTGTGTGTGTGTGTGTGTGTGTGTGTGTGTGTGTGTGTGTAATTATCCGGCTCATCTGGGACAAGCACTAAGACTTCTGATTGGCTCCCAGGTGGATTAGGAGAAGGGGATGGAGGGGAAAGCTGAGTGGAGTGTTTGGGTCATGTAATTAGGCCATCTGCATGGACGCAAACATGGGCAAAGACACTACAGGGCCATACATTTCCCATATATAACTTATTGCTTTCAGTTTGACAAAGGAATGTGTTTGTGTCTGTTAATGAATCTGTGAGCATGAAGAGCTTAAGCTCTTTTGCGGAGTTCTTTTTTCCTCAAGAGCCAAATTTAGCCTGTGATGTCAAAGGGGAACAAGTGCTGAAGTGATGCAATTTAATCCCCAACATATTTCTAATGTTATCCAGGCCATTGCAAGCAGTTTCCATAGTTAAACATCTCGACTTCCTGCTGTTTCTATGGTGTATACTGTAGTGTGTGTACAGTACAGTCACAATTATGTCCGTATTTTCTTTACTTAAGAATGTGACTAAAGAAAGTTGTTTTTTTATTTTAATAGGCCTTACACATTTACAGGAAAATAAAAAGGAAACATGTTAAAATGAATAAATAAAAATTGAGAAAAACATTTTATATTTTATATTTGAGAAATTACATTACAGCACAGTTTTACACTGTCCTGTTTATCAATCTTGTCCATAAATCTGCTGCTGTGACAAGGAAAGTATGAAGTCTGGTTGGTTGATTATTCAAGTAGGACAGGCCTCTTGCTTATTGTAATGAAGCAAATCCTAATTGATTTTGGGGAACAAGGGAAATAGGCCAAAATGGCATATCACAAGTGAGTTACAAGTGAATAATTCTATCACTTATTCTCTATTACTTATTTCTATTTAATCTTCATAACATCTGGAGTCCTACTGCATTTTTTGTGATGGCAAGTGATGCTGACTTTTGAGGTTGATTTTAATCTATGCTGATAAGTGCTGTATTGTACTGAGAATGTCTATTGTATTTCTTGAAGTTAAACAGTACTTAAGTAATTTTTTTACCTGATACTTTTGTTCTTTTACTTTCAAGTCTTTCCTAACAAATAGTGTTACTTGAGTATAGGTTTTAGGTAGTCTAGCCCCTTATGGAAATTAAACCCAATGTGCGAAAGAGAATATACTTATCGCGGGGATTAGGTTCCAAGAGCACCTGCATACAGTGAAAAACCGTGATGTGGTAAAAAAAAAATGGCTAAAATTGCTATTTTTACAGCGCAAAGCCTAAATATGCCCCCAAATACGTTCCCAAAACACTTAAATTTCATTTTAAACTCTTCTTGATACATTACCCTTAAAACCTCTTAAGCTTCACTTTGTGGTTGGTCTCATTTGAAAGCTAAGAAAACACAAATGTACAACCTACTGTCACAAAGCAATACAGGATAGAATAAAGGATTTAACAAACGCTTGTCAAACTTCTTTGAATTCAGCTGAGCCTTATCCTCCAGGCACTGTAAAGGTGGCTGAAACACTTTTAGGTCGTAGCCACAGGCCTTGTCAACTTATGTTGGAAAATTGAGCTCAAAAGAATACAAATATGAATGTTTTTGTACAGGCAGACATTTGGAGACTCCTTTGACTTGTCATAATCCTTCGTATATGACGAGAAGACTTGTCATAAGTGTGTATTTTTGGAATTGCGGCTTGGAATAGGTCAAGGACATTTCTACTGTGTGCGAAGTACATTTTTTATTTGTGCAAAATAAAGACATAAAATCTAAAATTATAAAATATAAAACTATCAATAAAATACAAATAGAAAATAGAAAAAACTCCAAATAGAAAAACTTCAAAGAATAAAATAACTGTTTACAAAGTATCTACATATAACATTGCACAACTATTTACAAAATGTTTACATATAACATTACATATTTACAAATTCTGTGCATTGTGCCACAGTCTCTCTGAGACATTGCAGCTGTGGGAGTCTTTTGGTCACAATTTGCTCAGCTCCTCCTTCGTACACACACACAAACACACACACACTCACTTATGCAAAAGAAAAACTCCCCGGCAGTTTTATCACAACCTAGCCAACTTATAAATCATTTTATAAATCAGAGTCATAACTTCAGTGTACTCACAGCTCAAAATCCGGATCCTTCCCTGAGATGAATTCAGCGATGCCCACCGAATCTGCCGATTCACCGAATCGCTTTCATTCTCTGACTCGATTTCTTCGTCTTCATCTCCAACAAAGCCTCCACCACCGTTTGTTAGCTCTTTTTTGTCTTTTTCACCATGTTTCCACAACACAAAATTCACGCAGATAAGCAGCTTCTTTACGCAGCAGGAGTGCGCTGGGGGCACATTTGTTAGAACTGGAACGCGGAGGCGGAGCGGGTCAACCCACACTGTGGTCTATCGATTGGCTAAACAGCTGCATACTGTAAATCACGGCCACGGTCATTGGTCCGAGTTAATGTCCGTAAAAGCTAGACCAATCCGGAGCTGTTCCGTCTACTGAAAGAAGTGTCCCTCCGATTCTGTACATCACAGAAACGTGCGGGGGGGCTCTTTCCAATCCTAAGGCCCTCAGCTATTGGCTAAAGAAAAAAGATTGGTCCAATCATGGCATAAAATGTGTTTTTCTGAGCTGAACTTGTTTTCAGACCGTATCTGGTCCTGCGGCTCAACTGCGCCCCAAGAGGTTAAAGAAAATGTAGAGGTAAACCCGTATTCGTAGGGTACGGTGTACACTGAACTCTCACAGTGCTAGAGTGTAAAATACGGATATTACCCTTATATAGACAGCACTGTGATTCATGCACACCCGTTTTCTTTGGTATGCGCTGTCATTGTCTTTGGTATAAGCAGGGTAAATGTAGTAAATGAATTTAATTTTCTGTAATAAAAATACAGGGTTTTAAGAACAACAAAACGAAAAACCCTAGAATACTCAAGATAGCTCCACGGGGGAAATTCTGGACTGCACAGATGCGTCACAGGGTAGCAGCCAATCAGTAGCAAGGAGAAGTAAATAACATTCTCGGATTGGCTTCTTTCAAACCTCCCACCTTTGAGCCTCTGAGTACAGCTGACTGTGATGTCTGGGCCGTGTCCATCACGCTGCAACCAAACAAACCAACCAGCACGAGGACGAGGAGGCATGGGGGATGAGGCCTGGACATCACAAAAGCAAAAAGATGCAAAAAATATCTGCCTTTTCTGTGCAGGTGCTGCGGTTTCCACAAACAATTATTAGTTTGGTTCTCAGAAAAAATCCATGAGAGATATAAGCAGGGGGTTACTTAACATCACTACCATAGCAAGTTTTAAATTAGCATTATTATAACAGTGGTATAAACATTTCTAGATTAATAAGATTAAAAATTCTACACTAATCACTGCGAAATAAGTATTATAATATATGCATTACCACCCAGAATTATTGCAGAGATTATTTAGTATGGCAGAAAATGGCTGACGAGTTTTGGCACCCCCCCATTTAGTATTTTGTGCAACCCCCTCTTGTAACGTTTCATAAGACTTATATAACAACACAGCAACTTTTGATCATTAATAACTTTGGATCATTCCTCAGTGCAAAATGTTTCCAGATCTTGTATAGTCCTGGATCTTTGGATTTCATAAGCTTGATTGTCATTTGTGAAAATGATTGCCCTAACTGTTGACATGGGCATTTTAAGACAAACATCTGTTTTCTTGAATACATTCCCTGAGCACAGGTTTGCCTTATTGCAATGTAATGCTCTTGAATCTTTCACATGGGGAAGAATGACTTAGGGATTTTTTTCAACTAAAAGAAATTTTTTTTCAGTTTTCAACATATTACAGTTATAACTAAAAAAGTAAATACTTATGTCTTTCCTTTAGCAGGTGTGACAATATTTTTTTATATTGTTAATAATTAAATTACAGAAAAAAGAAAAGTTAATGAAATGATCAGTATTTTTATATAATGATTTTAGATTTGTGTTAGAGTTTGTTATTTTAGAAACTTCATAGCTCCTAGTAAACAGTGTCACAGGTCACAGTGCTCTTTGCAAATACATGTCATTTACAAAGAAAGCATCTTCTAGTTGACTGTTGCTTTAAATTGCTCTTTTTTTTTGCTGTGTAATGTATAATAATACTATAGTACTGTACAATGTTACACTGTAATTATGTAATATTTCAATAGTGTAATGTTGTTTTGTTTGTTTCTGGTGCCTCAAAAAAAGGTCATGCCCTTTCCAGCAGTAAATTGGCTTCTGTTTACTCATGAGCCTTCTCTATTATTTCCTGGGTACTCTTCTCATCTTATCAGCTACAATGCCTTGCTTATACAGTGCATCCGGAAAGTATTTACAGCACTGCACTTTTTCCACAATTTCCTATGTTACCGCCTATTTCCCAAGTAGATTCAGTTCATCTATTACCTCAAAATTCTATACACAGTACCCCATAATGACACAGTGAAAAAGGTTTGTTTGAAACTTTTGCAAATGTATTAAAAACAAAAACAAAACATTTAAGTATTCACAGTGTTTGCTCAGTACTTTGCTGAAGCAACTCTGGCAGCAATTACAGCCTCGAGTCTTTTTGAGTATGATGCTACAAGCTGGTCACACCTATTTTGGGGCAGTTTCCCCCATTCTTCTTTGCAGAACCTCTCAAGTTCCATCAGGTTGGATGGGGAGTCAGCGCACAGCCATTTTCAGATCTTGCCAGAGATGTTCGATCAGGTTCAATTCTGGACATTAACAGAGCTGTCCTGAAGCCACTGCGTTGTTATCTTCATTGTGTGCAGAGGTCCTGAGTGCTCTGAAGCAGGTTATCATGAAGGATTTCTCTGTACATTGCTGCATTCATCTTTCCCTCGACCCTGGCTGGTCTCCCAGTTCCTGCTGCTGAAAAACATCCCAACAGCATAGTGCTGCCAACATGATGCTGCCAACTGTAGGGATGGTATTAGCCAGGTGATGACCAGTGCCTGGTTTCCTCCAGACACAACGCTTGGCATTCAGACCAAAGAGTTCAATCTTGGTTTTATCAGACCAGAGAATTTTATTTCTCATGGTATGAGAGTTTTTCAGGTGCCTTTTGGCAAACTTGCATGCCTTTTAATGAGGAGTGCCTTCCGTCTGACCACTCTACTACTCTACTCTGCCTTCCGTCTGGCCTGATTGGTGGAGTGCTGCAGAAATGTTTGTCCTTCTGGAAGGTTCTCCTCTCTCCACAGAGCAATGCTGGAGCTCTGTCAAAGTGACCATTGGGTTCTTGGGCACCTCCCTGACTAAGGCCCTTCTACCCCAATCACTCAAAATGGACGGGCGGCTAGCTCTAGGAAGAGTCCTGGTGGTTCCAAACATCTTCCAATTACGGATGATGGAGGCCACTGTGCTCATTGGGATCTTCAGTGCTCATGACCAATCAACTGAATTTACTACAGGTGGAGTGTAATAAAGTTGTAGAAGGATGATGAGTGGAAACAGGATGCACTTGAGCTCACTTTTGAGGGTCATGGCAAATGCTGTGAATACTTCTGTAAATGTTTTATTATTATTTAATTAATTTGCAAAAGTTTTGAACAAAGTTTTTCTTTTTGTCATTATGGCGTATTGTGTGTATAATTTTTAGGTAAAATAATTTATTTAATTTAATCTATCTGGGAATAAGGCGGTAACATAGGAATTGTTTAAAAAAGTGGAGCACTGTGAGTAATTTCCGGATGCACTGTACCAGCAAATTAGCTGATAGAAGTTTTTTTCTTAGTGAAGCTTCTAGGTGAAATTTTACTGGAAACTACTTACTTAAAAGCTTGTACACAATAGTAATACCTGATGGACAAATGGATGTACATCTTCTGTAAGACTATTCAGAAGGATGCAACAGCAGTGGCTTTATTCAACAGCAGTGGCTTTATTATTTATGTAAGTGCTCTCCTCTAGTTTATAAGGTTCTCTCCTCCAAGTGGACTAGGTTAATCACCATTTATGTGTTTGATAGTTATACCAAGGAGCAAGCTTTTTCTGTCTAATTCATTTACACTTTAAAGACACAAAGTTATCTAGAGTGGATTGAAGTGAGTTCTCTAAGCATTCAGTTTGGATATCTATGTTTGCTGCACCAGATGGAGAGCCAACTGAGGTTGATAAACAAAACTTTCAATAAAACTAAGAGCTGTGGCAGGTGTCATTGTATGACTAATGGGAAAGCAAGGTAATGCTCTTACATATGGATAAGATGAAGCTAATGTAAAATGAGGTTTGAGATTGCCATGGTCTATGGAAGAATAGCTGTATTATCCACATTAACATTTAGTGAAACTAACTCTGGTCTAATCCACTCAAGACATCAAAATTCTGATCTTGGTTCATTTTATTTACAGAAACGGTTTCAGTAGCGAGGGATCTTATGTCAAGCAGTCTTAGCTTTAGATCTAAGGTGCTGTTTTGCTGGTGGTTTTAGAAAGGTTGATTCAATTATTAGAACACACTTCTTGAGTTTTCTACTTTTCCATTGAATTCAGGGGACAGATATGGTCCTGATAGACTGGGACCTAGGTGGAAACTCTAGGCAGCTAGCAGATGGTCAGTTTAGCCTGTCTGTCTATGAGGGTTAGAAGTGCCAATATTAATTATATAAATACGTCAATAATTAAATGTCATTAATTGTTAAATATTTACTTAAATGTGTCATTCAATATTTAAAATTGGAAATAAAAACATTGTTAATTTAGTAAAGGTGCAATATTTAATTATTTCACTATATATTTCATTTTGGCAGCGTTCAGCACATCATGAATTAATTTTATCTGTCAGTCTGGCCCATCAAAGTCAGTGGGTGGAACAAACGCTGATCTACTCTAGACAGCCAATCATCTTGAGTAGATCAGTGTTTGTTCCGCCCTCTGTTTCATGGGCCAGACTGACAGATAAAATTAATTCATGATGTGCAGCAAACCAACAGCGAATCATGAATTAATTTTATCTGTCACTGCAGGTGGTCAACCGAGCGTAACATCTGATTGGTTACCCTGAACAGCTAGTCGAGACTAATAGATCCCAGAATAATGGATCAATACATGGCAGTCAACATACTTCGAGTCAATAATTATAATAACTTAGTTTTATTATAACTTATAAAGCAAATTGTTGCAGAAATCATAACCTATTGTTCAATAAAATTAGCACAGTTACTGGAACTGTATTATGCTGAGTTTAAAATGAAATTAAAATATTTTGGGAGCATATTTTTGGGCATATTTTTTCATCACAAATTCGCAGATTTTCACAATTCACAGATGCTCTTGGAACGTAACACCCACAAATTTCTGGAGTCGACAGTATTGTTCGGTGGAGTGAAGTGAGAATGCAGTGCTCCGTGTTGGTAGCAGTGAACTTGGCTCAACCATGGAGCAGCAGTTTGCAGAGTGACAGAGTCTGAAGATGTCTGCTTTTTAATAAGCCACCTATGCATTGCTTTTGGTGTTACCAACCAGAAAATAAAAGAAGAATGGAACTTTTAGTTAAAGAGTGTGGTCAACAGGTTCAAACCGTGCTGCAGAATGCGTGGTGAAGTGAAGTGTGTGAGCAGCAGCACGGTGCCTGTTTAGCCGAGCAGGCACTGAGGGACACGCCCCCTACTCAAACGGACTGTACAAGTATTAAATCAGTTTGGGCCAGAACAATTCCACCTTTTCGTCATACTGGGAAGTTGATATTTGCCTGGCCTCAAGTGATTTGAACCTCCAAAATGGACTTGGAAACCTGGCTTTTTATTCACATTAATGAGAGTTATTGCACCATGTTTCCCTTTTGATATTACAAGGTTTAAATCAGTTTGGGCCAGAAGAATTCCACATTTTCCTCATAGTGGAATGTCTGCTGCATAGTGGGAAATTGATATTTGCCTGGCCCAAAGTGGTTTAAACCTCCAAAATAATCTGGGATACCTGGCTTCTTATTCGAATGAATGTGCACAATGCAGTGGAATAACTGCTGTGTGCTGGGACTTATGCATGTCATAAATGTGTTCAATCTTAAGAAAAGTTTTATAAGAATGAGTTGAACAAAGAAACAGACCACCACACGCAGTACTTCATTGTTAAAATGTTTTATTACATTTACAAGACGTGAGGATTGTATACTACACAGTTTTCGCCCCGTGAACACTCCTCAAAATGGCGAATAAGGAGCTAACTTCAACGTCGTAGAAGCGCCTAAGTACTTTCTCAAAGTTTGCAAACACTCGAGGATCAAAATCTTCTGAAAGAGTCGAAATAACTCCGACTGCCTCAAGAAATTCCTCTGCTTTTTTAGCGCCATATTGGAGAGGACACAGCTTCAGACCAAAACAATTGTCTGAACAAGATCACGGCAGATCAGCGTTTGTTCTGCCCACTGATTTTGATGGGCCAGAATGACGGTTAAAATTAATTCATGATTCGCTGTTGGTTTGCTGCACGTCATGAATTAATTTTATCCGTCAGTCTGGCACATCAGACAGAGGGTGGAACAAACGTTGATCTACTCAAGACAATTGGCTGTCTTAAGCAGATCAGTGTTTGTTCCACCCACTGACTTTGACGGGCCAGACTGACAGATAAGATTTATTCATGATGTGCTGAACGTTGCCAAAATGAAATGCATAGTGAAATAATTAAATATTGCACATTTAATTAATTAACAATGTGTTTATTTCCCATTTTAAATCATTAAGGACACATTTAATTAATTACATTTTTATTTCCAATTTGAAATAATTAAAGCCACATTTAATTAATGTTTTTATTTCCCATTTTAAATATTGAATGACACATTTAAGTAATTATTTATCATTATATTTCTCATTTTAAACAATTAATGACATTTAATTATTTAATTATTGACGTATTTATATAATTAATATTGGCACTTGTTGTGAATTTTTGTCCAGGAGATGTTTTGGATATCTTGAAGCAGAAGTTTCTCTTTATTCAGATACTCGCTTCTCGGCACTGTAGTCATCAAAAAGTCGTCTAACTAGGACAGTGATACATTGTAGCTTATATACATTTAGGGGGCAGTGCTTACATCTATCGACAAAGCACCTGAGTGACGACCCCAAACAAAACATGTAAATGAAGTATTCAGGTATAGCAGCCTGCACCATTTACACCAGTCCTAATCCAATCATCACAACTACTCATAGACTGGGCAGAAGTACCAAGAGCCATTACAAACAAAAGGTGAACAGCTCCGTAATCTGACTCATTTGACTTACAATAAGAGAACAGGAACTGGCAGGAACCTCTTGCTACAACCTTTGCTTGAGAGAATCATTTGTCTGATGTCATCATATTTACCTTAAATGCTAAATACAATGTACTGCACCTTAGGTTTTCATGTGCTGCTATGTCAGAACATAAGATCAGCATATTTTAAACAGTTTCTTAAATTTGTAATCCTACAGTTCCCCTTTTGAGAGTTCTAATAACTCTCACAAAATACAAATTTAGACCTTTTTTTGTGTTGCTGGTCTGTAGTGATGAAAGGCATGCTGACACAGAAACAGACATGCTTCTAGGGTCCGTGAAGTTCTTACGGGTAATAGTATTTTCTATTTGTAACTGTTATTTCCTCATGGTGGTCGTGGGTCATTAGTTGAGTGCCATGATACTGTAGACACATAGATAGTATACCAGTAGGAAAAATAACAGCAGAATTGCTATTTCCTTGATCCACAGCCAGGGTTTACCTAACAGTTCTCCGAACCATGAAGCATTATCTTCAGTCATTTGATGTAATTTTTCTGAAACAAGGCATTTCTTGACATATTCATCAGTTCTAAGAATATATTGTTTCTGGAGTCTATAGGTTGTGCGATGTTCATGACGATTACTAGAACAGCAATCTTGATCATGTTGATGGATGACTGAAGTTTTTTCATTTGATTCTCAGCGTTTGTTTTTTTATGTTCTGTCTTCTGTGACAGTTGGCTCAGCAGTGTGTCTAGTTGTCCTTTAAAGTTTGTAGCTTCATACACAGGTGAGGGAGTCAATGTGTATGGGTCTCGGGACGGCCATAAAGGGGTATCTGCACAGAGTAAGAAAGAAAACAGAAGACGACAGAGCAGTATTTGTTGTAAAAGACTGCAAACTATAGAGTTGTATCCTTTGTTCAATCTGTGTCTAGTCTTGTTGTTCCTTCTTTCCCTAGTTCTTAATTCCTGTGACACCTAAAGAACAGTGAGGAAAGGATGGACTAGTGGGTGGTGAAAGCCTATGAGGAAGTCTTCATCTGAGGGTTGGCCCCCGAAGTCTGTTGCATTCGGTTTTTCCCCGGGCTCCTCACTGGTCTGTGTGTCCTATCCTATCCCTGTAGGTGGGGGAACAACTGTACAGTGTGACGCATGAGTCCAGGTTTTCCTTCCTTGACACAAGACTGCAGCTGCTGTAATCAACATCACTTGATGTGGTCCATGCCACTTAGGCTCTAATGGTTTATTTTTGAATTACTTTATCATAACCCACTGACCTGGGATGATTGTGTGTCCACCTTCTGGTGGACTCTGCCAACATGACTCGACTCTTTCTCTGGAACTCTGTACTGCCTTTGTATGGTTTTCACAGTAAGTGATCAGGGCATCTGAGGCAATGTGCACATCAGCATTTTTAAGATCTATCACACCTGGCATCTGCATTGGGCGTCCTGTAATAATCTTGTGAAGGCTTAGACCTACTGATCTGTTAGGTGATGCTCTCATACTACACAGTACCGCTGGCAGCGCTGCGACCCATAATACTCCTTCCTGATGCATTTTGCTTAGCCTGGTTTTAATTGATCTGTTTGCACATTCGATTTGCCCCGATGCTTGTGGCCTGTACGGACAATGAAGATTCCACTTAATTTTCAACATTTTAGACACTTCCTTGACTACCTGTCCTGTGAAGTGAGTACCTTGATCTGAGTCAATGCTATCTGGTAATCCCCATCTGGGAATGAAGTCAGTGACAAGACATTTAGCAGTATG
>JBBPCX010000088.1:17796870-17811389 GCA_037974365.1 Hydrocynus forskahlii | reverse complement strand
AATTAGGGAAATCTGAGAACGGTCCGAAAATACACACGAAGGTAAGACTATAGCCTTACCTATTTTTGCAATTTTGGTCCAAAACTCAAGGTGAGACTTTCCTTCAATTTGCACTGCAGTGTATTGTTTGGGCTGTGTTTTGATGATTTGTAGTGATATTCTGAATAAATTATGTTTTTTTCTGAAAAATGTGTTTGTCGTTTTATCTCACAATCAGGTCTTGACCATTTTCAAAGTTCATTTTTCCAAAAGTGTAGAAATATTTTACATTGAAACCATATGTAGGTACTCTTTCAATGTGATTTACAGTCCGAAAATACACACGAAGGTAAGACTTACCTATTTTTGCAATTTTGGACAAAAAGTCAAGGTGACATTTTTTTTCAATTTGCACTGCAGTGTATTGTTTGGGCTGTGTTTTGATGATTTGTAGTGATATTCTAAATAAATTATGTTTTTTTCTGAAAAATGTGTTTGTTGTTTTATCTCACAATCTGGTCTTGACCATTTTCAAAGTTTATTTTTCCAAAAATTTAGAAATATTTTACACTAAAACCACATGTAGGTACACTTTCAATGTGATTTACATGTGTTGGTCAGAAAATTAGGGAAATCTGAGAACGGTCCGAAAATACACACGAAGGTAAGTCTATAGCCTTACCTATTTTTGCAATTTTGGTCCAAAACTCAAGCTGAGACTTTCCTTCAATTTGCACTGCAGTGTATTGTTTGGGCTGTGTTTTGATGATTTGTAGTGATTTTCTAAATAAATGATGTGTTTTTTTCTGAAAAATGTGTTTGTCGTTTTATCTCACAATCAGGTCTTGCCCATTTTCAACTTCATTTTTCCAAACATTTTGCAATATTTTACACTTTCCTAAAAATCTTTCCAACCAGTTCTTGAGTATTCAGAAGTTCATTTTTCCGAATTTTTTTCAACATTTTAAAGAAAATGCTCATGTGGTCACAGTTTCCACATGATTTACGTGTGGTCAGAAAACCAAGGCAATCTGATGACGATCAATAAATGTACACGAGGGCAATTTTGTTCCAAATCACAGAGTTTTTTTTTTATTTAGACTGTCATGTCTTTTATGTGCTGTGTTTTGATGCTTCAAATTGATTTTCAACATAAATCATGTATATTTTCTGAAATTATTCAATATTTATTTTTGTCAATACCATAGTTTCACAATTTGCAATGTTCAAAAATTTTGCAATATTTTAAAAGTTCATGTGGAGACACTTTCTGATTTAAATGTCTCTGTTAGAAAATGCAGGATATCTGAGGACGGTCCAAACATCCACATGAAGGTAAGTCTATAGCTCTACCTATTTTTGCAGTTTTGATTTAAAACACTTTTGTCCTTATTGTACTGTCCCATTAAATTCACCAAGGCTTTGACGATTAAGTAAATGTGTTTCAAAATTGCAAAACCTCTCATTGTTACCATTTTTTTGCAACATTTTTGGAGGACTTTTATCACTTGGTTGTTTTTAACATTTGTTTGTATTATAATTATGTGAATTTCAGAATGGTCCAAAATTTGTTTAAAATATTTGCATTTTACATTTTTAGAGGGATTTTGATTTTAGATTTTCTTTGGCCTGTCCTGTGCGATTTGTGATTTTTAGAGACACCTCTGTGTTGGCACCAGGATGATGGCGGTCCTCCTGAAAGACCTCTGGACAAATGATTCGCTGACGGAAATATTCTAGATGGTTTTTGTGGGTCATGTCTGGAAAGAGTCTGCTGAGGGCAGCCTGGAGAATGCTGAGGTACTTACCTGTTCAGATTTTCTTCCTCACTGGCTTCTTGTTCTTGGCTTTCAACTAAGAAATTGTTGGGTCTAGGAGTGAGACCTTACCATCACAGATATGTAAGTTCTCTTTGTGATCAATGTTGGCCTGAATACCTTGTTGGTGTCTAGACAGTATTTCCTGAAACTCTATATCTTTAAAGCTTAAATCAACCGTATATTTCAGCTGTTGGTGCAAAATTCAAACCCGATTTCCGGTTGGAATTTGCAATATACTTGGGGGTCCAAGAATTGATGATGCTTGGGCGCCTTTTTGGAATCGTTCAGATTTTATTTCTTTTGGCTGTGAAGGTTGTCAGGATATTCAGAGTAAGGGTGTATGTTTATTTTATGTCTAAAATGAGTCCAGATATATTTTATTACCTGAGCTCATCCCGAGTTTGTGTTTTATTACGTGTTTTTCCCTGTAACCTGCACATGTAAATGTGGACAATTAAGATGCATCATAGCTGAAATTAACCACTACTGTCAGGTTTAGGGCAGGGGCTGTCAATCAAAAGGTGGTGATGAATATGGGTTCATACCCACACTGTGAAAAGAGAAAATGACACTGACAAAATGGAAAGTGTTAAACACTTATTTTATTGTCATTTTGGGCAGGTGGGATTTTTTGGAAATGCATTAAATATTTTGTTGAAATCTTACCAGAAATGAAATGGCAACTGTGCTGGGACTTTGAGAAAAGCACAAACAGTAGGGATTAGATTCTTCTGAAGTATGTAACAAAGGATGGTCCCATTTAATTTCCAGCCTATTAGAGTATGTTGGTTTTAACAGGCCTCTTGTTCACAGACCCAGTTCAGCTGAGTTGTGCACCTCTCGTCATTCCAGGTGTTTAGAGATTCGTAGTCTGGCTTGCTCTCCACGCAGTCCTCACCACTCCGATACTCATTCGGCTCTCCGCTTCTCCAATACCTGGAGATTTTAGAGACAGCAAACGAGACAGAGACAGTTCTGTCCTCTATAAACCCCTTTTCATGAAGCGTTTTTGTGATGTCACAAAAACCGATGCATTTAAATGAACAGCAACCAGTTTAAAATATAATGGATTAAAAAGAGGTTGGAAGATGGTCATATAAAAAGGAATCATGACTGTTTGGTATATAAAACATCAAAGGGAAAAGTAAATACAAAGAAGGATAAGCACTCTTTAAAAGGTAGAACATCCCAGCCAAACTTTTATTATTACTACTAACCAATTACTAACAGAATAGAAGAGGTAAGAGCATTTAATGCTCTTTTTGCCATAAACTAATCACAGGATCAGCATTTAATACAAAACCATCACTTTATAAGAAGTCACCAACAAATTGATAATGCTAATTGCCTTTAGCAACAAGCTAACGTGTTGCGCCCCCTTTCCCCCCCACCCTGACCTGAATCTCAAACAGTGCCCTACTCCCTACGTAGTGTCCTACAAAGGGAGTCCAGCACTCAAACAGAGAGTAATCGCTCAAAGAGTCGTTGAGGATTCAGCTGCATGTACATAATTCTAAACTGGGCTAGTAGAGCCCTGTCCAGGAGCAGAAGTCAGAACTTCACTCACAAAGCCCACTACATAGGGAGCAGGAAGAATCAGGCTTACTGATTACTGCCATTTAAGACAGATTTAACTAAAACATGGACATCTGAAGTGTGTAAGACTTTTAGTTGTCAGCCCCTCAGTTTAAACAGGCTTTTACAGAGTCTATGAAGTTTCTCTGTGGTCCATTTAAGCAGCTGAACTGTCCAAGATTCATCCATTCACACCACAGTGGTTTTATGTCAGTTTGTATTAACAGAGAATTCTGATGCTATGAGGAGGTCTGAGGTGTGCGTAAACAGAGAGCAACATCTTACCCAGAAGACAGGAAACTTCCATCCACCCAGGTCCATATGGAGTTGGTCTCATTTAGCCCAATCCACACCGAGACGTTCAGCTCTTGTATGAATTTCTGGGGAAAAAAATCAGACCATGACCTCAATATATGACTGAAACATGAGAATGCATGACTGTAGGACTGGAGAGAACTGGGGCTGGAGTTCTGGGCAGCTTCTGTTTGAAATGGAAGGCCAGACCCTTGGATGAACAGGCCCAGGATGGGACTGAAAGAGGACGGATAAACAGGAGGTGGTGGCAGTGGTGGCGAAAACTTTAAAATAGGAAATGCAAGGTTATAATGGAAAATTTAATAGTCTTGAGGGGCCTGGCATGACCTGAAGAAAAAATGTACCAGCTACATGATGGTACACTGCAGTTTTTCTAGGGGCCTTTTCAGCCACGCTAGCCAACGACAGGTATGCCGTCCGTGTTGGAAAGCACACCAGCGCCCCCTACTTTGAGCCCAAGTTTGTGCCCAATCTAAAAAGTCAGTTCTACATTTTGCCCAGAACTTCTCATGGTGGAGGAGGAGGAGCTTCAGGAGCTCCTAGGTTGGCTTCAGGAGCATCAAGGGGCACACCCACCTAATTACACTGCTATGACCACCCCAGAAATGTATTTACACCAAATTATTTTTATTGGTTTATTATCTTATAGGGTCCCCGCCCCCACTCAGAGCGACTATTTTTTTCTAAATTAGTACAGACATGTCTCATGTTTTTGTTTTCTGATAAATCATGGTTTAATAAACACAATGTACAGCAGTAAAGAGCAAAAGACAAAATATTCAAATTAACCTTACTTTTTTCATCAGTTAACCTTCCATTCTTCCATTTCTTCTTGAGGGGAGGTCTGCTATAAGACAAACATACATACCGTCTCTCTCCACTCACTCAAACACACACCTGTTCCTCTCTGCTGTTGATGATCACCAGGTCTGATCCTCTCTCCCTGCAGTCCTCTCTGCTCTGTTCCCAGTTCTTCCATCCTTTACCGATGTAGTACATACTAGCGCCGCTCCTGCTCCATCCAGCTGGGCAGGTCTTTTGTGCTTCAAGGGCTAAAAGAAACACAGTTAATCCTAAAACCCTAAAAATCTGCCTCAGAATAGTGGGCCTGTCCACACTGCTGACAGTAAAATGGATCAGTATTTGGAACCTGAACTTCCCGTGTTCAACAACTTTCATGCTGCCGTTGCAATATTGTGCTGCAATAGTTTTTGTATGGGTTATCTTGCTCAGAAAGATTGTGACATTTTTTTGTTCTTTACATATACATGAAATCATCTCTATTGAAACGAAACCTTTTTATTAAATTTTTTAAGACTGTAGATGTTCTTTACATTGTTCTTTATATAATACTCAATATATATTCCATATTTCGCCAAGTTTCCCCATCATTTTTAAAATCAGTTTGATTTTTGACCAGCTATGACAACAGTAAATAAACCGTGAACATTCTTGCGGAAAACATATGTCGCTTTTCCACTGGCACAAGGAATTGCACCATAGCACAAATACAGTTTAAGCAACCTGTTCCCAACTCATACCCAAGCTTTTTTCCGAACTAACAACCGGGAAGTCGATGAAGTTCAAGCTTGACTGTCTGTTTGGGCTGAAGATAAATTTCAGTGTTAGTTTTCTACGACTCTCAAAAAACTACGACTAACAAATTTATCTTTAACTCTGTGAGAAATGTGAAGGTGATCCAGGACATCACTAACAAGTTCTCTGGGTTTGGTTCTCATCACACGGATAAAGAACGCAGAGAGAACATTCAACACTCAAACAAGACTATAAACAATAAAAGACCACAATAACCAAAGCGGCTCTGACAGAAAAAACTCTCCGCCGGTTCGACTCCATGGACGCGGTTTTGGGACGACCGGCCATAAACTGTCAAGAGAAAACTGAGTTACTGGACTGAGAAAATCAAAGCTCCAACTTCCATGCCATTGCAGTATGGTTTAGGTACAGCACGGTTCCTCTACGCCAACGGAACAGTGCCTATAGATTCGTCTGGGTTTGGGAAAATGTTAATTAGCTCCCACTGTGTTCTGTAGGAAGGTCTTCTTTAACATACCTGCCAGACTTTCACTGCAGCTTCGCAGCTCCGCTCGTAACAGGTTGAACTCTTTATGCAGCTGCTCATATCTGACCTCTAACTGTTCCTTCTCTGTGGTCACACAGCTGAGCCTGGTTGCATTGGCATCATCCTTTGCGCCTCTGGCTGGAATGTGTATTAGAGCGAAGATTTTTGGTTGTAAAAATATATTTATAATATGAATACTTTCAATATGTTTGAGAGGTACGGCAGTATGTATCTTCACTGAACAGTAGTGATACAGTTGTGTTCAAAATAATAGCAGTGTGTTTAAAAAAGTGAATTAAGCTCAAAATCCTTATGATAGCTTTTATTTCCATACACACAAATGCATTGGGAACACTACATATTCTATTTCAAATCAAAACATGAACAAAAACATATCAAATTTGTGTTATTCCTTTAAAGAAATTGAAGAAAAGTGAATATTAGATTGTTCAAAAAAATAGCAGTGTCTGCATTCTTCTTTACAAACTCATTCACTGTATAAACTGAAAAAATGTTTTAAGATTTTGCTTTCCTTTGAATCACTGAACTAATATTTAGTTGTATAACCACTGTTTCTGAAAACTGCTGCACATCTGTGTTGCATGGAGTCAACCAATTTCTGGCACCTGTGAATACGTATTCCAGCCCAGGATGACTGGACTACATTCCACAGTTCTGTATTTCTTGGTTTTGCCTCAGAAACTGCATTTTTGATGTCACCCCACAAGTTTTCTATTGGATTAAGGTCCAGGATTGGGCTGGCCACTCCATAACGTCAATCTTGTTGGTCTGGAACCAAGATGTTGCCCGTTTACTGATGTGTTTGGGGTCATTGTCTTGTTGAAACACCCATTTCAAGGGCATTTCCATTTCTCAAGTGTTAAGTTTAGAATCAAAGCATTTTAACCTAAATTTTATGAGTTAAAGTATCAATAACAAGGAATTTAAAAACGTAGTTTTCATGGGTTTCAATTGGCCAAAATTTTCCACGAGGACGCTGAGTGTATAGTAAAAACGAGGAGGGCCAGAGGGTTAAAACACGTCCATGAGTCTAATCCACTGTAATGAAGTTCTAAATGCAGTTTGACAAAGTCGTAAAGGACCGTGCACTCATTTCTTCATATTTTGCTTCCAAAGATCAAGACTTTCTTGTATTTTAATGTTGTCTTGAGGAGCAGTTCTCCAGGCTTCCTGAAGGACTTTCAAAGACTCTCATTTCCAGTCCAGTCCCTGATCCTGACCGACCCGTGACACTTGCAGTCTGTCACAGTAAAACATTTGTTCACATTTCTTTCATTGAATATACTCAATATGACAAAGATAAGACAGTCTGACAGGACTAAAACAGTATTTTTGCACCAGCAAAGTGATTCAAATCAAAACAGAAAGCAATTGGGGGTGGCTCAAGACTTCACGGAATAAGATTTGGGTGTTAGTAACACTAGCCTCGTTGCTTCTGATCTGAACTAAAGAAGCAATATTCAGAATCTGGATGGATTTTCTTTTTATGTCAAATTATTATCAAATGGTTCTGACTTACAGAGAAGGCGCAGTCCAATGTTTAGTGAGGCTTGTAGGATGCACATTACTCCCAAACACAGCCAGCACAGCCTATAAGCTCTACCATCAGCAAGTTCTGCAGTGAAACCCAGACAGATCATATCATTGCGAAATAAACGAGTTGCTGTTACAGGTCACATAATCTGACAAAGCCCTTCATCGGAGAAAGGAAACATCTTACTTTATCCTACCTGGACTGTTCGTGGACTCCCCTTCCATGCCTTGAACTCTGGTTCTTGCATAGTTTCTTGCTCTTGCTGCAGAAGCATGCATGCTCACCTCACGTCCTTCAAGCTGAGTTTCCCGAAAAACACTTATGGGTGTAAATGTTAGAGGAAGTGTCCTCCAACTTCCCCAATTCGCTTCTAAATCATTGTCGTCATGCGCAATATTTAATTATTATTTGCAACAGTCTTGTCATGTGCAAGATCTTGCAATTTCTTATAGGGCAAAAAACATTGCCATTATGTGCAATAGTCTTACCATTTGAAATATCACTACTACGGTCAGTTTTACTGATCTACTACTCATCTCTATTACACCAATAACAGACTTAGTATAAAAAACAACTCCAAACCACTACTTGTGTTACTAGTAAACTACTTGGCAGTAATTTATTAAATAAAGTATTAATATCCACCTCTCTTAAAGCATTTTTGAATATGTAGCCTCGTGTATTTTTTAGTTTTCATTTAACTTTGGCTCTTAGTTTAACATTTTTTTTTTAATTATTATTCTTGTCTCCAAGTGTCTGTGCAGTCATAAACTATTTTCATCCAGAATCAGGAATGTTTTCTGATTCTTGAATTCAATTAAGTTTGTTGCTACTAAACAGCTGCAGTGCAGTTACTACTCTTTCTCACCTTGTTTACACTCAGAAGCACTGCTGTGGCTCATTTGCCACACCCTGTGTGAAAGCCTTCAGCCGCTATGTCACATAAACTGGTGCACCACTGTGCATACAAACACTGAGAGGGTCATCACACATGTGGGCGGAGCTAAATACTCCTTTCTGAAGGATTTCAGGGCCTGGAAACTCCATGCATTCTTAAAATTATTACTACAGTCAAATTATGACCCAATAGCCACATAAACGCACATCTCGTTTTCTATATTTCATTTTTCTTTCCCATCTAGGGTCCAGTTATAACTTTTTTGTCATTATGTCCAAGTATAGTTGATTTTCTTTGTACTGACTGTGTTCTTTGTATGTAAATGAGCTCTATTCAGATTGGCTGCCCTCATTCATAACGCAGTCTGGCCTGAAACACTACTGATAACTTCAGCATGAATGGGTGGGGCTGAACTGCTGCAGGCCGAAGAGGTGGGTTTGCATGACATCACAAGAACAGAGGATTCTGACTGGGCTGTTTTTTTGTGTCTCACTTTATAAAAAGTACTAAGAATTTAACCATAAATACTTAGTGATAATAAGTATGGCGCCCTGCCCAGCATGAGTCTTTTTACCATGTTTTACCACTAAACCAAAGACATTTAAGGTTAAGGATGGCTAGAAACAGGTGGGAAAAGTACATGCAGCCACATTCATGGGCTGATTGTTGTCGTTTAATTAAAAACAGTGACCTGTGTATTTTGGTTTATAACTGACCTGAGCTTTAGTGTCTTGAAGTCAGTTCATGAGTCTGCCGTGTGTTTTGCTCTGTGTTTTGTCGTGTCCTGGCCACCACAGCTGTGAGGTCTCTCCACGACACACTTAAGGCAACTCGCCCAGCTGCCCTCTCTCCCCATACGTTCCAGAGACGGCTCGACACTGCGCACACCGCATATTAACTGACAAATTTGTCTCGGGAAGCAAGCCAACATTTCAAAAAACAGCTATCAATAGAATAATGGTAAAAACAAAACTTGACTGTCTGCAGAAGCAATGATCTGAATTGGACTGAATCACATAGAAAAGGACCTTCAGCAGCTTGATGGTCAGAGAACATGTTAAGACAAGTCAATGTCAGCCTCTAACCGTAAATGAAGACACCGGGTCGGGTTCAGAGGGGAAAAAGGTAAAAATCAACTTTTTATTAATTTTCTTAAAAGCTCAACATAAACATTTGAGAATCACATGGGAAAAAAAACGAAATGGAGAGAACCCCAAGCACTCAAAACAGGCCAACATAAAAGAGAAGTAGTAAAAACAGAGTGAAGAGCAGACAGACAGGTTAAAGACTGCATTAAGGCTGAAATAGCGCCCCCTGGGGAGAGAAGCAGAGATCAGCTCACGATTCCTCTCCCAAACCAGTTTTTGGGTTCACAACTGGAGGCCACTTTAAAGAAAAGCCACTGTAATTTTAGATCTAGTTAAGTGTCCTAAATGTCTAGCTGGCCTTGGTGCTCTCAATCTTTTTTTAGGGGGGCATCAAAGTGCATGAGGAAGAGGCTGGCGGGGCTTTCAGTCAGGCACAGAGTTAAAATAAACAAAAGTAAAACAGCAAAATGTAAAGGCAGGAAAAGAAACAGAGAAAACCTTCTGTAACAGGTAAGAAGAGGTTCCAGTGTGACGCTTGGCTTTGAGAAAAGAGGGAAAAACGAGAGCACAGACTTACCAGCTACAAAATGGAGCGATAAATCGCCCCCTCCTTTCTCCTACAGCTGCTCTAAAACATTCAACGTAAAACCAACTAATACATACAGACATCCTCGTCGTGCGAACCGTTAAAAAGAAGCTTCAATAAACATAACGCTCTGCACTGGCGAGGCTCAGGGCTGAACTCAAGGAAAATTCATTGAGAGTAAAGATAATGCTTCTGTAGTGTTGCTGTAGGAACAGCTGTTAAAAAAGCCGCCTTTATGCACTTTGGGCTTCAACCGTTTCTGGAAAGAAAAGAAAAACAGAGAAAACTGTAGAAATGAAGTCTCACGATGTCACAATATGCTGTCAGTCAGTTTGGACAAATTCCATTTTCTCCTCCTTATTATAAATAGGGTTGGTATGATAAGCAAATTTGAAAATTTGACAGAAACAGGACAAATGCTATCATTAAGAACAGATTTATTTTATAACCACAGATGTAACCACACACAGCTCTAAACCCTCAAAACAGTTCCTGGGGGGTTGGGAGAACTGCGGTCGGGGGTTAAATAAATAATTTGTTGACACTATTCATAGATGGACCAATCCTGCTGCATTCGGACCATTGATTTACACTCAAAAGCACGTGCAACTGAAGTTTTCTGTGCTTTCAAAAACTACCTTTTCATCTGTAAAAATCGTTAATACGTCAAAAAAAAAATTTAAGCTTATGCCAGAAGTAAGTAAGTCAATTTCAATTTCATGGCTATAACATAACCTTTGACAAATCCTAGCACAAAAAAAAAAATCCTACACCTCTGTATCTGACAGTGTAATGTGTAGAGTTACCAGGCTCTTTGAGAGAGTGTGCGTTGCCCACAAGTCCAGTCATTTCATCCCCATTCAGAATCTCTGCGGACAAATTATTGTTCCTTTGTTCAGCAGTGATCTGCTTACGCAGCTCCTCCTGAACCCAGAAACACACAAAGAAACTGTGAAATACTGTGAAAACACAAAGTGAAAATTCTGTATGTATTTCGCTTTCTTATTTAAATACTCAGCTTCATTTGAGTAAAAATCAGAATGTTTGAAATTTTATCATGAATTTGTGAATTTTACAGTGACTGGCATATCCCTGCAATGAGAACTTGAGTTCCAGAACTTAAAAAACGGCTCCTAGACCCACCGCAGAGTCGTTTGAACATTCCAGGGTTTAACGAAGAAAAAAAAACCAATTAAACAGACTTCCAAGATGGTCTCAGACTTTTGTACACATTAGTAAAAAGCAGTTCAGGGCATTCACTCTCTTATTAAATGGTTCCATCATCCTTGGAGGTCATTCAAAACACTCCACAATTATAAAAGCCTCACCTCACACATGACTGACAGCTGTAGAGGAAGGTCTTCAACCTTGACGAAATCCTCCTCATCAGATTTCTGACTGGTGTTTCCAGACCCAACCTCCTGCGTTCAAATGTTCACATTTTATTCATTAGATTTTATTTGGTTACACAAATAAACATTATCCCTTTAGCATGTAGCGTCTCACAGTTGCGCCATAGCAATCACAGCTTGTGCAGTTGTACAACAAACATCCTGTCGTACGAGGTGAACCAGCATCGAGGTGAACATAGTCACACTGACAACGAGAAGTTTAGCTGCTCTGCAGTCAGGCGGCGCAAACGGAGTAAAAACAATTCACTACACAAAATAACAGACTGTCGAGAATTCACGCACTAACAGGTAAAACGGTTTAAAAAAAGGGTGAAATTATCAAAGGCAGTAACGTGAGGCTCCTATAAAAGATCTACACAGAAAGAGACGTACGTCAGCGTTCACCATGACGGGGGAGTCGGTCTGAGGGCTGGCGGCGTCAGACCCCTGAAGACTCTCCTGTGCTGAAGGGGCTTCAGGGGCTGAAGGGCCAGCAGAGTTCTCCTTGTTGGCCACTTGTGCACCAGACGTATCCCGTTCCTCCTCTGCAGAGTCCATCACCTCTATCGACTCTGATTTAGAGCTTTTAACTGAGTCAGAGACAGAGAAAGAGGGAGAGGAAAAAGTGAGAGGCAGAGAGAGAGGAGGAATGAGAGTGGGAGAGAGAGAAGTAGTTTTTACTTATATCAAAGTAGAATAAACACAGTCAGAATTTAGTATATAAATGCAGTGTAGAAGTGAGGAGAGACGAGTTGAAGACTCACCTTCGTTGCTTTCCGTGCTCTCCTGGTCTGACCTGGACTCCTGGGCAACGCCGTTCGGCAAAACTCCATTACACTGAAATGAAGGTCCGTGATAATTTTGGATGATCCTCATTTTTCAAATCAACACATTTCTTTTAAAATACCCCATTAGACAATATTAAAGTTCACATTTCCAGACATAGCTTTAACTTGCAGTGTTAGGGTCATGTTAAGGAGTCAATAGAACCTTTTATATTTAACGAAGCTTAGTTGTATTTAACAGATATTTGGGAAAATGTTTTTTTTATAGACACTAAGTAAGCATTTACAAAATGTCTTCAATGGAACATTTAAGGTGTCTTTTAAATGACTCATGACTACACCTTTTAATTATTTCAGACCTAATTATACTCTTTAATGATGTAATGAGACAGTTGTTCAGAGTTCTTTAAGTACTCATGATATCCAAGAC
This sequence comes from Hydrocynus forskahlii, assembly GCA_037974365.1. Lineage (NCBI taxonomy): Eukaryota > Metazoa > Chordata > Actinopteri > Characiformes > Alestidae > Hydrocynus > Hydrocynus forskahlii. The sequence goes on along the minus strand of JBBPCX010000088.1, from coordinate 17,798,884 downwards.
ATTCCCACAAAAAAGCAATTCATGATGAAAAAACTCATTGTCCACAATTAGTACCAGAGTCCAACTTGTGGACTGCTTTAGTCACACTGTTGACATCAAAATCAGTTAAGTATCAGTCGAATTGATGCCACTGTGAACAAAACATGCATGAGAAATGATGCCCCGCCCACCTGTGGCTGTTCTGCCGTGCTGTCCGAGGCCTGCAGAGACGTCTGCACTTCCACAGGTCCGGCCTCAAACTCCTCCACCTCCTCCAGCTCGTTCTCATCCTCCCCACTGCCATAGTTATTCAGCGCCTGCGTCTCTGCTTTGGACAGGCCTGATGTATATGCGTATGAATTGGACAGGGCGTGAATTAGAAACATCCATGTATAAACATGCGGATGTTTATACATTTAAATTCAAGTCAAAGAATATTGTAATTTCAGTCTTATACACAGAACACAGTGAGATGAAACAATGTTCCTCCAGGACTATGGTGCAACACAACAAAAACAGACCCACAAAGAACAAAAGCAGAACAAATCCACAAGACTACAATCCCATAAGTGCAGACAGGACAAAATACACAGAGAGTAAAGAGAGCAAAAAAAAAAAAAAAGCATCAAAACAGGACAACATTTCCTACAGTTGATGTTTGAATGAATACAATATTATAACATACTGTATTCTAAAAGAGGAGTCATTAAGTGTGAAGAAACGCAGAATGGAGGTACATAGTAATAGAGGATAACTGTGTCAATAACAGCAGCAGGACAGAGAATCTGCAGTATGTATATTGATGAATTGAGGTCTTCATGTGATCCAACAAAAGTCTCATTTTTAACCATTAAAGGCACTGATTGGCTGATGTGTTTTTAAAGGGTCCATATTCTATGTTTTTCTCCAGTTTCATTCACGTACCAAAAATATAATTTGATTGTTAGAATTCAACAGGCTGTACCTTTAAGACTGATATATGTAAATCTACCTTTTCTGACTGGCTGCCCTCCATGGCAGCTAATTCAGAAGTGCAGCATGTGGCTGATACACTCCCTGTAGCTTCAGCATGAGTGGGTAGGGCTAAACTTTTGTAGACTGATGAAATCTATGTAAATATTGGTTTTGTGATTTTGATTGGGAAAAGGGCTGTTTACAGATGGGGGGAGTTAAACTAACAATTTTAGACTTCAGGGCTTAATTACAGAAAAGTGATATGGGCCCTTAAATCCTTTAAATAAAAAGTAAAGTAAAATAACATAATGTGGCCCCTTAAAATTACACGTGAACACAGCCCACCACAGCACACAGTGTGAACAGTGTGAAATTCTTTCTCTGCGTTAAACCCATTCACCAAGTGAAGCAGGGGGCTGCCACCAATGGGGGTGCCCGGGGAGCAGTGTGTGTGGACGGTACCTTGCTCAAGGGTACCTCAGTGATGACACTAGCAGTGTTGGGATTCAAACCCACAACCTTCTGATCACAGTACTGATATTTTGTCCATATCGTGCAGCTCTAGTATTAAGACTCGGTCATAATGAAGTGTCTTAGTGCTGGGTTTGTAGACTCAAGTCTCGGCTTTGTGTCTTGCTTTAGACATGTTCAGTGGTAACAAGTTAAACTTTATCAGTGACCAACAACTAGCAAAAATACTTACTAATAGACAGAGGCAGGCCTTCTCCTTCATCCTCCTCCTCTTCCTCCCCTTCTGAGGCATCACTGCTCTGTGCAGTTTTCTGTTCCGTCCGCTCCCTTTTTACTTCCACACTGTGGGGCATCCCTCCCTGCTCTGTCTCATCCTGGTCCTGAGGAAACACATGGACTTCGTGAATACAAAAAAAAAGTCTTAAGGAGCACACAGTACAGTGCCAACTCCTCATTTCTTCATATTTTGCTTCAAAATATGTTGACCCAGTTTTTCTTGTTCTTTAATGTGGTATGGTAGAACAGTTCTCCAAGCTTCCTGAAGGACTTTCAGAGACTCTCATTTCCAGTCCAGTCCCTGAACCTGACCAGTTTCAGAGGAATGTTTCTG
>JBBPCX010000088.1:17775710-17791710 GCA_037974365.1 Hydrocynus forskahlii | reverse complement strand
AGAGAGAGAGAGAGAGAGAGCCCCATGGACAGCCACGGAAAAAAATAAGAGACCGCATCGTTCTTTTTTCTGGTTATTGCTTTTGTCATGTGTGGGAATGTGTCTGTGTAAAATGTGCATGTCACTATTGTTTTATACTCTATTGATCACACTTGATTCGAAATTCCAAACAAAATACATGTTTGGAGAAAATGTTTAAAATAATATACATAAATAACTGATTATACCTTGAAAATGTTAAACTACATGACACTCTTACATTATTTTACAACTGCAACAAATAAAACAGTGATGTTAAGAGCAGAGTGTGTGCATGAGTGACTCCGTTTCATCCATCAGAAACTGAATTAGGAGTGAAGCTGCTGGAATACAGCACGTAGAAAAGCTGCTCTACACACACTACCACACTCACAACACATATAAAGGCATTTCTTATTTTTTTTACACACACTCACTGCAATAGTTCAGAAAAGAATAGACACCTGTGCATTTTACACACATACACTGCCGCAAAACAGTGAACAGAAAAAATGGGAAAATGGTCTCTTATTTTCTTCCATGGCTGTATATATGTGATTTTATAAGCGATTGGATATAAGTTGGGAGGATGCCGCAGTAGCCGTACAGGAGCTGTTGTTGAGTGTCTGGTCTCGGAGTGAGTGAAGCTCCTGCAGGATCTTGTCCATGGTCTGCTTTTTGTCCTGTAGCTCCTGCAGTTTGGTGAGTTTGGCACTAGCAGAGGAAGCAGCGGCAGGGGGCAGCTGCCCCCGGGGATTATGGGTAGTGCGAGAGCGGCACACTTCTCTAGAAAGGGAGAGACTCTCCGCCTGGCGCCTGTTATCAGGAACCGTCTGGGCGGGAGAGAGAAGAAACATTGAGTTCATATGAAGCTCTTGAGCAGAGAATCATGCAAAAGGTCTTACATACCTGAGAAAATTATTTATAAAACCTGTATAGTTGAGCAGAAAATGTTTGTAAAAGTTAAACTTAAAATATATCCAAATACTATTAAAACAGAAAGAGTCACTTACATATATATATATCTCCTAAAGTTTGTGTGTATGTGTGTATGTTTACCTGAGAGTCATGCAGTTGGTTGTGGAAGCGTCGGATCAGGTCGTTGAGCTCCTCATTGAGTTCTGAAGTGATGCTGATGCCCTACACGCTTCCGGTAGTTTCGTTCACGACTGAAACACACACACACACACACACACACACACACACACACACACACACACACACACACACAATGCCAAATGAAGACGCTAACCCAGTCAGGCCGGCTGTAAAGAAGTATTTTCAAGCGCTGCAGGAAGAGCTTGAAATATGAGCTATGCTGAGAAACGTGATGCCAGATCAGAGGCTGTGTGTTACCTGTGTCGTCCATGACAGCGATGGCGTGCTCGGCACTGTGCTGCATGGCGAGCAGAGCGGCCTGGCGGCCCTGCAGTGCCCGCAACTGCTCCTGCTGCTGCAGCATCTTCTGCAGGAGGTCGTGTTGCTTCCGCAGGTTCTCCAGCTCCTCCTTCTGCTCCCCTCGCACCCCACAGCCCTGGGAGAGCAGGACAGAGCAAGACAAGCAGATTACTATTACAAACTTATAACACATACACTACCAGTCTTTTTTTTCTCTCTACACTGATACTCACTTAAATTGAACAAAAGATACACTCAATATCTTTCCTAAAAAATACACTTATAAAGTATTTTCACCATTTGAGTACTTTCATTAGCTGGAAAATGTTTTTCACCACTACTGACAAAAAGATGTAATTATACTGTGGATCATCAGACAAGTGTTGGGTATTTAAGTAGCTATTAAGTGCTGAAACAGTGAACAAGTGCATTTAAAGTTAAAAGACAGTCTAGAATTTAACTGCTTCACCAACAACCAGTTAATAGGAGTCAGACCGGCACTGTTACAGATTCCTTCATCTTAGGAAGGAAACCAGGTTTATTTCACACATTTTCATTTATAGTTGTTCACTCAACATCTTTCCAGTTTAACAAGAATAAAAATCTGCAGTTTATAGAATAAATGGATACATGATAAAAGGTTGTAGTGTGCAAAAACGTTCGACTGATGGTGTATATAGAGTGGTAAGAAAGGGCCTGTGTAAGACAGGTCATTAAAGTTTTAATAAATGAAACAATTATCCACAAAAAAAAATTTGGATAAAAATTCTAACTTTCATAATTTTATGTATTTCTCTGAAGGTGGGAATTTTTGCTGTTCTGCACATCTAGTAAAACACAGCTCAAAACTGTTACTGACTTTAGGAGAACATTTCTACAGAATGTGCTCGTGTGTTGTGCAGTAGCAGGTTTACTGAAACGCTTTTAGTTAACAGTTCAGAGACGCCTAGGCCAAATTATGCTACTGTTCTTTCTTTTTATTATTCTTTTTGTGTAAAACTTTGTGATTGGCTGATCAGGGGCCGAGTACTGATCGTTTAAAAACTGGTCGAGAGACCTCTGAAGCATATTGCGAGAGACAGAACGGTCGAGAGACCTTTAAAATGTCCGTCAGACAGAGTGTTGTGTACAGATGCTAATGAGGGATTATAAAAAAGAAAAATAAAAAAACACTAAACACAAAGCACAGCCATTAAACAGACTTCCAGACACTGAAGCTCTGGTTAGTTATATAGCTCTCTCTTTAATGGCTTGGGATCAGCAAATTCCCAAATCCCCAGTGTAGTGGGTAGCGTGCGCGTTTCTGAAACGGACGACCAGTGTTGAAGACTGCATGGGCAGCAATTTTATTTTTTACCACAAACCTTTTCTGCTCATAAAACCAAAGTGTCTCCAAACACTAGTTTTATAGCAACCAGGCAATCACACTTCCTATTTTCTTACAGAAATGCATCTTCTACTTAGAATCTGTACTACGACACTACTGAGGTCTTTTAGTTCACTGTCCCATTATACTACATTTGGAGCTGTGTGAGACGGCTCAGCACGTCAGCTTCCAAAATAACCTCCAAAAGAAAGCAAGGTTAAAAAAAGGAAAGCGAAAGAGTAGGCGATACACACGCAGAGACGCTGGAAATCTCAGATTTCAAGGTTCAACAGGTCCAACTCGCCCTGCGGAGCTACAGTACTAAAACTTCACCGTCCTCAACACAGTTTATACTGTCAGAACAAACCTTCCATTTTTAATTACTTTTCAAATAAAAGCAAGCAGTTGTACAAGTCTCTTCAGACAATTAATGTATTCAAAAAATAATGCTCTATAGATTATTCATTTATTCATAAATGTATTATTAATATTAATATCACTCGCGTTACACACAGTTACTCTTGTCAGAAAGTTGCGCTTTACATTCAGTTCAATTAAATCTTCAAGTGAGTGAGAGAGAGGGAGGCAGAGAGAGAGAGACACACAGAGAGAGATTGAGAGAAAGTAAGAGAAAGCAAGGGAAAGAGGGAGAGCGCGAGAGAGAGAGCAACTGTATGTGAACAGATGTCCTGTAGGGTGAGCACGAGTTTTTTCCATGACACTCTGAATCACATTAAACTTTAATTTAGACCAAAGTCTACTTTTGTCTTTCGTCTGTTCTCTTAAGATAAAGGTGGGCTCTGCAGCTGAAAGAAAATCGAGCATGATGTTCACCGTCTGAATGTCAACTTTCCTGACCAAGCGAGTGGTTTTTAACCCTCAGCACCCAAATGAAGTGCCAATGGGTCACAAGCACAGTGCTGATAAAACACTGTCGTATACAAAAGGACATCCTGATTTGGAGGTTCCGTGTCTTCAGGTCAACAATGGAGCTTCAGAGAGTGTGGGGGTGTGGAGGGAGGGGTGTGAGTATGGTGGGTGTGTGAGTGTGGTGTGTCAGGGAAGGCTGTGTGAGGGAGTGTGAGAAAGGGCTGTATGTGAGGGTGGTGTGTGTGAGGAAGGGCTGTGTGTGAGGTAAAGTTGCTGTTCCGACGGCGGAACATGTTATTGTTTAATCTGGACATAATTTTTCTGTTCTGTGTAAATGCTGAACGCAGTAGCGCCCCCTGCTGGGCGTGGTCTGGTTTCTGCAGGAGGTTCAGGAGGGGCGGGGGGCATTGCGGGTACTCACGGTGGCGTCCGAGGCTTCGGAGCGCGGCTCTAAGTTCAGAGACGTGCTCTCGGCCATTGAGCCCGAGCCCACCGCCGAGTCCACCGTGGCACCTTCATCCTCCTCATCCTCCTCCTCCTCATTATCTCTCGCCTGTAAAGCGGAGTGGGTGCAGAAAAATTACCCATTAGGGTCGGGTATCGTTTGAGTTTATCAATTCCGATTCCCATTCCTGTTCTGCTTATTGATTCTGGTTCTTGTCGATTGCTCATTTGGACTCCATAAAAGTAAATTAGATATTTACCCCTACATTACTGAGATGACTCGGCCACAAAAACAAACAAAAAAATAAAAACGGAACGTCAAACAAATACTCGCCCCCGATCTTCTAATAGAAAAGTTGTATACAAGCACAGTGGTGGGGTGTAATACACAGACCTGTGCCAATATTTCAAACAGCTTGGAGGAGAAGCAGCGCCGAAACCAGGAGGAAAAAATAAAAAATAAATAATCATAATCAAACTTCAGAAGAAAAATAGTTTGACTCCGCTAATAACAGTTACAAGCCGTCATTAGTTTAGGGAAATTACATTTTCTTTCTTTTTCTTCTTCTTCAGCTGTTTAATGTTGCTTTAGGTGCAGTACCACCACTTTTTGAAAAGAGAAAGAGGGCAAGTGAGTGATCTTCAGAATCAGAATCAGAAAACTTTATTGATCCCAGAGGAAATTGCTTAGAGCAGTGGCCCCCAACCTTTTTTGCACCACAGACCAGTTTCATGTAAAACTATATTTTCACAGAACGGTACAGATACAACTAAAAACAAAGAGCATTTGTTTATTACTCATTTTTGCTAGCTTGTGGGCTAAATTTTTGAAGTACCATATCATGTGACCAAGACAAGAGTTTTTTTTTCCCAAAATAAAAGATCTTTCAGACTCTGATAATCAATAAAATATTTTTTATTCTTCCGGTCCCAAATGACTGACGGACCGATACCAGTCCGCGGCCCGGTGGTTGGGGACCTCTGACTTAGAGGATTATTTTCCCGATAGTATTTTTTCTTGAAGTGCCCATCCCCACTAGAAACAAGAACCATGATTACACTGTAGAGTCTGTGCATATTTAGGTGTACATTTCAGAGGGTTCTGGATCCTTTGGACAGATTTGCAAGCCTGGTACTGACAACAATTATACTGGTCCAGAGAACAGGAATTAAGACCCACTGGTCAACTGGATTTCAGCCTCTACTCAGATTTCAATGAGAATTAGGTTATGAATGAATTATAGAGTTCTCAGTTTAAATTGACACAAATTCATGACTCAAATTTAAAGTCAGCTCCACATAAATCAAATTCAGCCCATGTAACACAACATACTGTGCCATAAATCGGTTCATTAAACAGTACATACTACAGACCAGTTAGGTATCCTACAGCCCTGAAACAAGGTTGCCTGGGATGCCAAACAGAGGACTAAAAGCCAGCAGAGAGGGAGAGAAGAGAAGTGTTGTCCTAGATACAGCCGCCACATTAGTCAAGCGCAGCCAATGACACGGGAACAAAGCCGAACACAGGCACTCGCTAAATTCAAAATACTTAAAAGGGCCTGTGTCTTTCAAAACTGTGCTGTCTCAACCTTCTTTAAAATAAGAGTTTCATCTTTTTGGTGCAAAAATACAATTTGAAGCCTCAAACTGCCTTATCTTTGTCATGCTGAGTAGATTAAATTAAAGAAATGTGACAAGCTGCAAAGTGCCTAAAGATTCAAGGAGCCTAGATAAAGGGCCATTTTCAGAGAAATGTCTTTTGTTTAAAACAAACAGTGACCTACGTATGAATCATTCAAAGAGCATCTAACTGAAGTCCTGAACCAGTGAACACCAGGAGCAGATGATTCCAGATGATCAGGCGGTGATCAGTATACTGGTGGTGCTGAATGCTGAGTGGTTGGAACTCCTTTATCTAGGAAACTTGAATCTTTAGGCACTTTGCAGCCGGCCAGTAAAACATTTGTTCACATTTCTGTTATTTAATCTACTCAGTATGACAAAGATGGTTTGACAGAGAACAGAATTTTTTCACTGAGAAGGTGAAAAAAATGAGGAGTGGCTCAAGACTTTTGCACGGTACTGTCGATGTCCCACGGCTACTTTTACAGTCCTTTTACTGAGGTCGGATAAGCACGTCACTGAAAAAGCATGAAATGAAAGGATCCTTCCAGTAATTGCAAGTGCGTTGGGAGTCTGGTTTTCTGTTATTTAATAGATACAGGGATGCAGTACAGATGCAGCAGAAAGAAAAACGAAGCAGAAAAACGAAGCCTTAAAAGGTACAGACAGCATGTGACACTCACCAGCATCTTCTGCAGGAAGCGCAGGTAGGACTTCTCCTGCTCCTTCAGGTGTGTGATGAGATGAGAGAGGCGTTCGACGTTGGCTGGAACGTCGTTCTTCTCCAGCAGGTCGTCCCTCATCGAGCTGGCCTTGCTGATGTACTCGCGGATTTGCACCAGCTTGCTAACCACCTGCAGGCAAAAACATTGAAACTGAGCAGCCTATATACACATCAGAGCGAGAGAGAGAGAGAGAGAGAGAGAGACAGACAGAGAGAGAGAGAGGAGAGAGACAGAAAGAGAGAGAGCGACTGAAACCGAGCGAGAGAGAGAGAGAGAGAGAGAGACAGCGAGGGAGAGAGAGAGAGAGAGAGAGAGAGAGAAACAGAAAGAGAGACAGAAAGAGAGAGGGAGCGAGAGAGACAGAAAGAGAGAGAGGGAGCAAGAGATAGAGAGACAGAGAGAGAAAAAGAGAGAGAGATGCTCTCCACACGGATGGTGGCGTATTTTTAAACTGGCCTAAATTCAGACTGCTCGCATCGCCAAGATCCCTCTCACATCTGTGCTCCAGTTTCAGTCCAGATCAAACCTCTTTCTCACACTGTCTCTCTCACTCTCTCTCTCTCTCACACACACACACACACACACACACACACACACACACACACACACACACGCTTGCGCGCTTCTAAGTGGCCTATTACTCTGACAAATGAAACAAAAGCAAAGCTTCCTCCTTTGGAAATATTCACTTACAGTTTAAGACAAAATCAAAATGACTCAGAAGTTAAAGCTGTGAATGTGGTGAGCCGGGAAGTTTTGGAGGGGGTGTTGGGTGATTTTTAAAGCAATAACTGCATGGAAGAATAAAACAGTTTTATGCTTAACTCATTGGGCTTCTATAATTATATCCCACTTTCCTTTTGTCCAACTGTTTCACTCCATTAGTTTGCAACTGTTCGAGAGTCAACGGTCATATTTTATTACATATTTTGGTTGCTCATTTGGAGAACAACCTGGAGACAGGGGAGGATAAGACATAATTCTGTAAACTTTGTTTTTCTTTGTATTGAATATAACTTTGGCACAATTGCATATGCACTATATTTCAATATAGCTAGCCCAGAAAAAAAACACAAGAGAGCTCTGCAGTTTATTTTTAATCAGCATCCCTATGAGTGTGAAACCATGCAATGCCAGTGTCTGTTCAATTCCTACTCAAGAACCTCATTCTGCTTCATGAGGGCCTGATTAGTGATCACCTGAATCACATTTTATTTCATGAGGAAAAGTATAAAAACACTGCTGTATCGACACTCTCCTCTCACAATGAGACCAGTTGGATGGTAAAACACTACTAGAAGTTTGTCAAAGGTCATTATTACCATTTTGTTTAAGAGTGAACGAGAGATTTGTTTTCTTTGAATTATTCAAGTTCTGTAAACACTGCATCATTTCTCTTATTTTGATGTTTTGTCATTTTCTTTAAAATGATGCTTTAAAGAACAATGTTTTTATTTGGAAATTAGGAGAAATATTGTCAGCAGTTCTTAAAAACTACAGCAAATCTGTTCAGTTCAAAACTTGCACCAATAAAAGATACAACCTGAGAAACTGAACATTTTTGCAGTGGTCTTATATTTTTTTTTCCAGAGCTATATGTATGTGTACACTTGCCTGTTCAGTGTTGTTCAACATTCTAAATTATGAGGGACGTTCAAAAGGTTTCTGCACTTTAATATTTTGCTTGGAAAAGGTGATGACTGGAATAGTAGTAATTGAGTGCATCTGAAAGCTTAATTCTGATTTGCACCTTTCTGAAGCTCAGAGAAGCTTTAAGGGAAGATTTTCATGTGACGATGATGTGAAAGCAGCGCTCCACTAGTGGCTACGCACTCAATCAAAAATAGTTTTTTTTACAAAAAGTTGGTACAACGCTGGAAAACTGCATCATGAAGGAAGGTGACTGTAGAAAAGTGATGTGTGCAAACTTTTTGAACGTCCCTTGTATATAAACCAACACATACGATAGTATGTGCGTGTGATACTACACAGATTCAGAATGGATTAATGAGCTACAAATAGACCCCATCTGTAAGTGAATGCAGTGTTTTCACCTGGCTGCTGTCGATGACGGGCTCTCCTCTCCGATCCTCTACAGCAGAACTGGGTGTCCGATCCGGCCCGCTTGGTTCTTTACTGCTCACAGGAGAAAACAGATCCTTTCCCGGACTTTGTTTCTTCGGCTCCTTACCCCCTGGTGTGGTGGAGGCAGAGGCAGGGGGCTCTTTGCTTTTATTAGTGTTGACATGTAGAGACAGAAAATTAAAGGGCTTCTTCGTCTCAGACGACAGCTGCCTCTGGTTGTTCGCTGCAGTGATACGGCCTTGGGAATCGCTGCCGATGCTCCTCTGCGGACGGAAAAATACATTTTAATAAAAATAAAAGTACAAAATAGCACAAACTTTTCATCCATGACTGTAATCATAATTTATTCTTTCATATGGTAAGGAACTCTGGTAACGTAACTGCATGCCACCATTAATTTAAGCATCTAGGGCCTGTATCAACATGTAATAATTAATATTTAGTCTTCTGATTTTGTCCTTAGTCTTAAGATCCAACATGTTTTGTTTCACATTTGAGCTGCAGAAGGATATCTGCTCTTTATTATATCTTTAAACACCTAATTGGGAATTTCAGGAAATACTAGTAATAAACAAATTATTAACCAGCAACCATGGATACGCACACGTTTGAGATTGCAACGACTCAAAAATAAAAGTCACAATTTGACAGCCAGCAACGGAAAACAATGTGAAAAAAAAACAACTAAACTAAAGTGAGATGAACAGAACGGTGGCAGACTATTTCTAGGGTAATTTTTTTCTTTCTGTCCAAAACTTTAACCCTTAAAACCTTAAGGGTATTTTCCCCCATTTCTGCACATGGTGTATGTATTTTCTACTTTTTTTAAGATCAAAAAAATATTTTTAGATATTTTGACTTTTAAACGATGCTGTTTTCAATCTCTTGTTCTGTGAAGTTCCCTGTGATGTCTGAAGCTCACCTCGTCCAGGTCGGTGAAGTTTATTCTCTGGCACAGTCGGTCTAGCTCGGCCTGGTCAGGCACGGACATCTGCGTAGTGTATTTGACATGTGGGAAGGAGTGGGGCGTCCGGGCCCGTCGGCGTCCCGCCCCCGGAGTCGATTCCGGAGAGATGTCATTGGTCAGCCGGCTCTCAGACACGGCGGACAGCTTCTTCCGGTTCTTCTCCGACGAGCGGTTCGGTTTTTTCTGCTGCATACCCCAGTCCTGGGCCAGAAAATCACCATATCACACAACCAGACAGTTTTACACAGAATTACATAACTGCATTACAAACAAATCCCTAAACAATTATATTATTGTGGGGAAAGCCAAGGAAAACGCACAATAAAAGGCATTGTTAAGGCTGAAAAGCCGAACACGTGTGTGAAAGAGCAAGAAAAATACCATGTTATTGAGTCTGTCGTCCAGGCTGCCATTGGCGATGGTCCAGTTGTGCAACTCCTGTTCGTCTGCACAATCATCAAATGTAGCTCCGCCTGTCGCCATCTCAACCACTCAGTACCTGATGAAGACCATCAATAACACACACATAACTATAATAGCTTTACACTGCATATGCTAACCCTTAGAGCTCAGAGCAGATGGGTCAAAATCTGACTTCAGTAAATATAATCGGTGTAAAACAGTCTATAACTGGTGTCTGTTCTCCTACATACTCGCCGTTTACTGTGCTTTCATTCAGCGTGCTACCACTCAGTCATTCTCCGGGCCCCTCCTAATAACAACAACCTGAGGCTGACAACCTGATATTTCTCATCTCTAGGGGTATTTAAACAAAACTCACTACTATTACAAGGCGGTGACTTGGCTTCATTTTCTGTTACCATCAAATATACCAATTTTTAAAAATAAGCACCTCAGTAGGTGCATATTTTTTAGCTGAAGCAAACTTCTCAGGCTGTTTTCAAAGTTTTGTTTCATAGAGATGGCACACATCTAATTCTTGATCTGGGCTGAATTACGTAGAAAAGGCAGGATTGCACAGCAGAAGGAAAAAAAGAATGAATTCAACTCAATCTTCAATGAAATCTTGCCCTACAAACTCACATTTTTATTTTTGTTGGACTAGTTTAGGCATGACAGTAAGTTTGGTTTAGCTTCTTAAGTGGACACAGCTAAACCTTAGCATTTTTAGGGACAAAATACGGGACCACTATCTGTCTTGACTGAATATGTTCCACAACTTTGTGAACAATTAATTGTGGATTTTACAAATCATTGTAAATTGTGCCAAACAATTTCATTTAAATTTGAGACATTAATCCCAGACTTAACTAATTTCCTTAGGAACCACAACCCAAAACGAAGTGCAGTCAGGGATTTACACTCGACTCTGAAGCTACTGTTGAAGGAACGGTTAGAATGACCAGGACTCTAGTGTTAAATGAGCTGTTAGTATTATGTGAGAAGCTGCCAGGCAACATGTCCCCCCCATAAAGCCCCAAACACACAACTCAGCTTCAGGAAAAGGTGGCAAAACGAAGGTCAAATTACAAGCAGACGTTGCTGTTTGTTCTCTGCAGCCTTTCAGGTGGAAGATTAAGCAGACTTACCACACGGGAAGAGCTCTTTGTGAAAGAAGTGGAGTGTGTGCTGGCAGGCAGGCGACTGAAGTGAAAGACTGTGTTAACTCCACAAACAGGGAGGGGAACGGTTGGACGGGCCGCGCTCACTTTCGCGGCAAAAACACTCCTCCCCTGCTCCTGTCCGGCTGTCTCTTGGTAACTGTTGCACTTGTCCTACAAAAGGGACAACCTGATAGAGGACGTTGTGTACCTCTAAGGCCACCCTGTCCCAATCCTGGACTGAAGTTGTGTGTTTTCTCTGCCGAATTGTTTAAAAAAAGTACTGGGTTGCACTGGTAATATCCAAGGCTATGGCTTGGTTTGGATGAAAGCCAGTAAACACTTACTGTAAGTTACTAAACAACTGTCCATCCATCTATTTTCCTAACCAGGGTTGTGGGGGTGCTGAAGTCTATCCCAGCACTTATCGGACGAAATGCACATACAGACACTTGGGGCACAAACGACCCATTTACTAAATTTCTAAGGGCCAGTTTCCCAGACCCAGATTAGGCCTAAACCTAGAAGAAGAGTGGAAAAAAAACACTGGCATTGAAGTCCACAAAACCAGTCCTAGGTAACATTACAGACCAACAACTAGATCAGTTTCTCTGGACAGGTAGGGAAAGGGGATGGGTGGGATGAGGCGGCGGGAGCAGCAGAAGATCCAACGTAAACCTACCCTTACTGCACCAAAAGAAATAATTTTAAAAACTGAACTGACCTTAAGATGAACTTAAGCGTGAAAAAAAAAACCTTCATTTGCCATATTTTTCAGTAACTCAAAAAAGATCAAAACTTGGTGTTAACTGGACAACAGCACAGTTTTACGACATCACAACTTTGCACAAAGACACACTACTACTTCACATTATGGCTGCACAATATGGAAAAAATACCAGCACTGCTAAAGTATATGTTAAAGGGCCCATAGCAACTCTTCTCTTACATTAAAAAGGCTTAAAGTCTGTAAATATTGTTAAAGTTTCAAAATATGTATTCACTCCACTGCCTGTACAGTCCAGCTGCAAAGACAGCATTTGTGATGTCACAAAAGCAAAACATTTACAGCAGTTTAGCCTCATATTTATTTGTAAACTTTACTGTAGTGTCATGGGCTGTCCCGGGCAGCACATTTCACTACATTATTACTCTTAGAACTGTGCATATGATAAAGCACCTGAATGAACTCTATGGCAATGTGATATTTAAGTGAACCTGTCTTGCCTCGCTTGTAAAACATTACAACACACAGACAAACTACAGCTTTGGATATGTGACCGGAACGTCACGGGCTCCAGTGCATAAAAGGACACCAAGCAATAATTACTTGACGACAGTGTAATTTTTGTGTACTTTACTCAATCATATGTCTCATATATGGTGATATTCTAAAGGCAAGCTGCTCCACCCATTAGATCTGAAGATATAAAAGATTTTAATACAGAAAATCAACTGGAAGCCAATGTCTAAGGATGTCTAATTATGCCAAAACAGGCAAAACAGCTAAACTGTCTTTGGTCCCAAGTCCTTATAGATCTTTCTGCAGCTCTCTACGCCAAACTCGGAATCACTGGTTCTGAGTTTGGTGTAGAGAGCTGCAAGAACTGTGTCTGAACACTGAGAGGCACAATTACCAAGTGTCATGGAAAGGGTCAATGTCTGCCTCACATAGACTTACCACTGGTGTTCCTCAAGGCTTAGTGTTTGGCCCTCTTCTCTTTTCCATACACTTTTAACTTTTCTTGGTTTCTCCTACCACTGTCATGCTGGTGACACTCTGTTCATCCTCTCCTTTCCTCCCAGTCACACTCAGATCTCAGCCTGGACCTCTGAACATTTTCTCCTTGATGACAGCACAACACCTGAAGCTAAATCCGAGCAGTACAGAGTTCCTGTGCATCCCAGGGGATGTACCCCCCAAGATTTATCCCCATCAAATCTGATAGGCAATCTCTGGTACAATGTTAGTCTCCTGGCAGCTCTTGGTGTAACTCAAGGTTTACCAGTGTACGCTACATTGTATGGACAAAAGTATTGGGACACACCTGTTTTTCAGGGTTTGGGCCTCTTACTTCCAGTGAAGGACAAACTTAATGCTTAAGCAAACCAAGACATTTTGGGCAACACCATGTTTCCAAATTTGTGGACCCAGTTTGGAGAAGAACCTTTTCTGTTCCAGCATGACTGTGTCCCAGTGCACAAAGCAAGCTCCATAAAGACAGAAACAAAAATCTTGTGGAAAGCCTTCCAAGAAGAGTGGAAGCTATTATATCTGTAAAAGAGGACCAACTCCATGTTTAAAGTCTATGGACTTGAATGCAATATCGTTATGTCTATGGACTTGCAATGTCGTTGGAGTAACGGTCAAGCGTCCCAATACTTTTGTCCACATAGTGTATTTTCTCGTACACTATATCCATGCCAATGCCTAAACTTAGACAATGTGATTGTCATTTACTCAATGTTATACCTCATAAATGGCGATGATCTGAAGATGTGCTGCTCCACATGATAATATCTAATAGAACTGGTGATTTAAGTCATTTTAACTTGTAAAATACAGAAAATTGACTGAAACTTCACCTTCATCAGACCTGACACCTTCTGTTACTATGGTAACTACTTCGGCCTGGGGCTTCCTGAAGACACTCCGAGACGTTAGCCTCAAGCTAACTTAAAAATTATTAATTATAATTTTAAAATGTCAAAAATCCACCTTTATTCGACAATTAAAACACTCCATACTGAGAACCAAACCTCGTTCCCTAAGGGAAGGTCGAAAATTTTCCCTCAGAAAAACTATGGCTAACCAAGCTAACGCGGCTAACAACAATCTCTGAGGCCGGTTAGAGGTTAAAAACACGTCTCTTTGTTAAAATGATAAAACATTTTGACTTACTATTAGCCTTTCAAGCCAGAAAACAACGTAATAAAAAAATGTACACATTTAATAACCATCTGGACCTTCTGGAACCACAGTCAAAGTCAAATTCCATCAGTTTTTAGTCTTTAGCACTGGTGGCTAATGTGGAAAGCCTACAGCACAAAACCACCACAGCAAAAACCGTTTTAACACTGTAAATTCATATTTACACTAACAAAAACCTAAACTTTTATAACCTACACGCTTTTTTCGGCACATTTACAGCTAGAAATCCTGCTAAGTGAGGTGGCTGCACCTGCTCCCCTTCCTTCATGCAGGCAATCAAACACTCAGATGTAGCCAAAATAAAGCCAAAATACTGCTTTATTTTAATGCTGATGTGTTTAATGAGTTAGGGAGTTGGAATTTTGGTCCAACAACACGTTTTAAAGGCCCTTAGATAGGTTAATCTTACTGTGTTGTCCAGCATGGCTTGGGACTGTTATGCTCGTCCAGACAAAAGTGGGGCACAACAGTGGAATTGACAAAAATCATTTTCTAACAATAAGAAGAAATACAAACATCCAAGTGTGATTTAAGTGATAACACTGAACCAGAACGGTCCCTGCACCACTTCTGGACTCAAATTCTGGCTAAAACTGTGAAAATACTGTTTGCATTAAGCCCAAAATTAAACACTAATTGTGTTCTGCTACACGACCACAACCTATATTTGCAGCTTGGAGCGATAAAACATCTCAAAAAACAAAGTTAGAAGAGAGACCTCGATCATTTGGGCACAGGGCTGCTGCAGCAGGGTCAGCCCGGCTAGGGAGCAACAACTTCGGGCACGTTTTCCCACTTCGCCGCCCTCTTTCTTTCTGCCCAAAAGGAGAAATCTATGAAAAATACATTACCTCAGGTAGTGTCTTTATGCTCCAGCTGTACAGTGGGACCTCTGGCACATCCCCAAGAATATTTCCACACGAATTTTAGCTAGAAACAGTTGAATCTGTATCAATAACACTATTCACTTCAGACACACCAACGCCATCTTCCCCACACATAACCATACTGCGCGGAGGGATACCAGCAACAGACAACTGCTCTTTCTAAATTTAGAGAATTAAGCTAAAACCAACTCCAGATAAAAAATAATACGTTTAATTCAACCTCATTTGAGGTGGTTTTCCAATGACAGAAAAACATATCGTAAATCAAATGAGATGCCCTGAAATGTGGTACTAGATTGTTGCTCGGATGTATACGAACCTTAGCTCCACTTGAGTGAACTTGGTCTGTTCTGGTCTCTTGGTCTGAAGAACAAACAATAGAAAATTAAAATGAATTGTGAATAAATGTCTTAAAATGAGATATGACTAAATAAAGTGACAAAAATCAAACATAAAAAAAAATTATTTAATATTTTATATTATTGTATCTTAAATGTCTGTACAATATTAATGCCGAGCGACTTATTTTATTCCTGTCCAGAATATTTCATCATAACGTTGACCCTGTGTTAACACACATAGGACAAGATCTAATCTAGATTAATCCTATGACAAGTTCTAATCAAGATCCAATCTACTACAGTGGGGCAGCTGGTGGCGTAGTGGTTAGGAAATTTGTTCAAATCCCAGGACTACTAGTGGCACCACTGAGGCTCTCTTGAGTAAGGTACCATCCCCACACTGTGCTCCCTGGATGTCTCCCATCACTGGCAGCCACCTTGTTCACTTGGTGAATGAGTTAAATGCAGAGAATGAATCTCATACTTTGTGTTCATGTGTGACTATAAGGCACCACCTTTTATCCAAGGTTTAATTATACTGAATCAGACCGATCAGAATGAGTTCTGTGGCATTTTTAATTGTACTTGTTGGGCATAAACTGATCATAAAAGTACCCATGTTGAATTATTAGCCCTTATTTCCACTCAAAGAGGACAGTTATACTGAGTGATGGGGGAGAGGTAGGACCACCCTACCCCCCCAGAGAGAGAGGACAGTTATACTGAGTGATGGGGAGAGGTAGGACCACCCTACCCCCCCAGAGAGAGAGAGAGGACAG
>JBBPCX010000088.1:17743908-17755732 GCA_037974365.1 Hydrocynus forskahlii | reverse complement strand
ATATGTGAATGGGTTAAATGCAGAGAAAGAATGTCGTGCTGTTCACACTCACGCTGTGCTGTGGTGTGTTCACATATGACAGAATGTCACTTTACACTCACTGTACACTCTGCCTCATCCAAACTATCTTGGATCCCCACCAAATGCTGGGACCTCCAGGAGGTCTTTAATAAGCGGAAGGCCAAGCTCTTGCAGGCACACAGGCCATATGACTGTGCCATCAGCTTCCTGCCTGGCAATGTTCCCCCTAGGGGCCAGCTATTTTCTCTGTTCAGCCCAGAAAGAAAAGCCATGGAAGATTACATCCAAGAGTCTCTGGCACTCATCTTCATATGACCCTTTGACAGCAGAGGCTGGGCTCTTCTTTGTGGGGAAGAAGGACAGGGGTCTTCATCTGTGCTTTGACTATTGGGGTCTTAAAACAATAACTGTCCATGTCCTACCTCGCTCTACCGAGTGCAAAGCTTTCTGGGCTATGCATATGCTTTCTGGCACTTATGGGATTTTAGCAAAGCGGTGGTACCCATGACCACACTTCCAAAAATGCCATCAGGATATTGAACTCCACTTCCCCATCTCTCCAGTGTTACTGCTGATGGAGCCTCAACTCCCGTTTGCAGTGGAGGTTGATGCATCCAATGTGGGCACAGAAGCCATGCTTTTACAGTGGTCAATCTCCAACTACAAGCTATATCCCCACACTTTCTATTCACATTGTTTGCCCCCTGTGAAGCTTAACTATTATATCGGGGCAGATATCTTCTAGCAGTTAAACTGGCCCTGAACTCCTGCCAGGCCAGATGGGCTCTTTTTTGGCCAGCCCCCTAGGGAGTGCTCCTAATCCCAAAAGACACCTGTCCACAGAAGCAATCACTCAATCAGATTCCAAATTAGCCACCATGGCCAACACCAAAAAGCTGTCCAAGGATGTCAGGGACAAGATTGTAGACCTACACAAGGTTAGACTGTGCTGCAAGACTATCGCAGAGCTGCTTGGTGAGAAGGTGATAAATCGCAAATGGAAGACATACAAAATAACTGTAAATCTCCCTCGGTCTGAGGCTCCCTGATCTCACCTGATGGTGATGAAGCAGCCCAGAACTACACAGGGGGAACTTGTCAATGATCTCAGGGCAGCTGGGATCATAGTCACCAAGAAAACAACTGGTAACACAGTATGCCATAAAGGACTGAAATCTTGCAGTGCCCGCAAAGTCCTCTTGCTCAAGAAAGCACATGTAAAGGCCCATCTTCAGTTTGCCAGTGAGCATTTGAATAATCCAGAGGAGACCTGGGTGAAAGTCTTGTGGTCACATGAGACCAAAATCGAGCTCTTTGGTATCAACTCAACTCAACGTATGTGGAAGAGGAGGAATGCTGCCTATGACCCCAAGAACACCATCTCCACCATCAAACATGGAGATGGACACATTATGTTTTGGGGGTGTTTTTCTGCAAAGGGGACAGGACACCTTCACTGTATCGAAGGGACAATGAACGGGACCATATACTGTCAAATCTTGGGTGAGCACCTCGTTCCCTCAGACAGGGGATTGAAAATGGGTCGTAGATGGGTATTCCAGCATAACAATGACCAAAAGCACACGGCCAAGGCAACAAAGGAGTGGCTCAAGAATAAGGACATTAAGGTCCTGGAGTGGCCTAGCCAGTCTCCAGACCTTAATCCCATAGAGAATCTGTGGAGGGAGCTGAAGGTTCGAATTGCCAAACATCAGCATCGAAACGTTACTGACTTGGAGAGGATCTGCAAAGTGTAGTGGGATAAAATCCCTCCTGAGATATGTGCAAACCTGGTGGCCAACTACAAGAAACGTCTGACCTCTGTGACTGCCAACAAGGGTTTTGCCACCAAATACTAAGTCATCTTTTGAGAAGGGATCATATACCTATCGTCCAAGCCTTCAAGCCTCTGCCAGTTATTCACCAGTGATCCCATCCTTCTCCATCCAGATCCCACCAAGCCGTTCATTGTTGAGGTGGACGCCTACGATGTGGGTATAAGAGCCATCCTCTCACAGTGAGGTCCAGATCAGAAACTACATCCATCTAGTTTCTTCTCTAGAAAATTTACTCCCACTTAGCAATGATACGGGGTAGGGGACCGCGAGTTGCTGGCCATCAAGTGGGCTCTAGAAGAATGGCGTCACTGGCTCCAGAATCTCATTTCGATCCGGCTTGCCAAGCAGCTCAACCCCAGGCAGGTGCGGTGGGCGATGTTCTTTGAACAATTTAACTTTCAGATCTCTTACCACCCGGGGTCCAAGAACACCAAAGCACTCTCACGCCAGCACCAGGCTGAGAGTCCCCGGGCAGACCCCGCACCTGTCCTGTCTCCACAACTCATCCTGGCTCCTCTCTGTTGGGGTTGGAAGACAGAGTCCGTCAGGCACACACCTTGGACCCGGACAACACACCTGCTGGACATCTCTACGTTCCCCGTGATGTTCATCTAGAAGTCCTCCAGTGGGGCCATTACTCAGCCCTGGCCGGTCAACCTGGAACCGCCAGAACATTATCTCTCCTCCAGAGAGCCTTATGGTGGCCAACTATGGCTCCAGATACTAAGACGTTTGTCCAGGCCTGCAAGGTTTGCGCTCGCTCCAAGACCCCCAACTCACCTACTCCTGGCACCCTACAACCTTTACCCGTACCACACCGACCATGGACCCACATCGCCTTGGACTTCGTCATGGGCCTTCCGGAGTCTCAGGGAAAGGACACCATACTCACCATCACAGACAGGTTTTCCAAGGCTGTGCACCTGGTGGTTCTGGCCAGACTCCCCACTGCCAAAAACACTCCTGAACTGATCATTGAGCATGTAGTCCAATTGTATGGGTTCCCCAAGGACATCGTCTCGGACAGAGGGCCCCAGTTCACAGCCAAGTTCTGGCAGGCCTTCTGCCATCTGACCAACGTCACCACCAGCCTCTCCTCTGGATACCACCCTCAGACGAATGGTCAGATGGAGCAGGCCAACCAACAACTGGAGCGCTTTCTCCGCTGCTTCGTGGCGGATCGATAGCGCTCCTGGGCAAGCTACCTCATTTGTTCCACGTTGGTGACAGGGTTTACCTCTCCACTCGTCTCATTGAGCTCCTCACCGAATCCAAGAAACTCTCACCCCGCTTCACTGGCCCCTTAAAGATCACCAAGCGGATTAACCCTGTCACCTTCTGACTCCAGCTGTCTGCCTCTCTCTGCATCCACTCTGTGTTTCATATGTCTCAGCTTAAACCAGTTTCCTTTTCTCCTCTGTCTCCCCAGGCTCCTGCTCCTCCTCCACCCCAGATCATTGACGGTGGTCCTGCATTCACCGTCCGGCAGATCCTGGATTCGCGACGCTGTGGCCGTGGTACCCAGTACCTCGATGAATAGGAGGGCTACGGTCCGGAAGAACGGTCCTGGGTCCCTGGGGGCTTCATCTTGGATCCATCCCTCATCCAGGACTAGCGTCATTGGGTGTCCTCTCAGCCTGGGCCGTCTAGCGATGGTCCTGGAGGGGGGGGGGTACTGTCATACACACAAGAGCATGTGACGTCAATCGGTCTCAGAAATGACTCACGTCTAGACTATATAAACAGGAAATGAGGGTTCCTCTGTACACAGACATTGGAGTTCATGCCCCAACTTCGTGTCCTCCTCATCCTCTGGTATCGTGAGTACTCTGGCTCAGTTGAGTCTTTCTCTCTTACCTGTGTGTGTGTGTGTGTGTGTGTGTGAGAACGCAGGTTTCTTTGGTGGGAATCTTAACTCCTCCTGTGGAGCGTTCTCAGAATAACCACGTGATTAACCAGCTCCCTGGTGTGTATCCGCGACTGGGCTTTTCCATCATGTTTCATCTGGGCAAACTCGAAACTCAGTCATTTGTGTCTTCCTCTGTGACAGTTATTTACTCTATACATTGCTCTAGTCCATTTATCTTCCTGAATTTCAACTTCTATCTCATTTTCCCAATTGAATCTTGCATGTGTAATTGTCCTTTACTGACAGTAAAACTGAGTATATGTGTGATATGTGACCTTTTAAGTGTATAGATTCTTCCAAAAGAAAGTCCAATAGTGATCTTTCTGGTCTGTTGGGAGTGAAAAACTATGAATACGGGCAAATTGTCGAGTTTGGAAATATCTGAATAGGTCAGACTGAAGTAAATTATATTTTTATTTAAGAGCTGTAAAGTTTGAAAACACTGCTTTTTCATAGAGGTGATTAAATTCAGCTATTACCTTACTGTGCCACTGCAAATAAGCTGAGTCTAATTTGCATGGGAGGAAAAGGTGATTATAGAGAACAGGGCTGCATCTAAGAAGCGTTTGGGACAGATTTAAGTGTTGACAGAGCTGAATCCAGATTTTCATTGTGGAAAATACCACAGGATTTGCAGTATAATGAGAATATTTAATTGGTAAAATTGAGTTAATCAGTTGCTGTAGAGAGCTAGAAGTACATGATCTGGCTTCTAAGACACACCAATCTGTGTTCGGTTTTTGCAGCCAGTGAACAATATTTTGAATATTGGCAGCCCAATAATAATACTGCAGATTAGGATGTGCCAATCCTCCTTTTAACTTCTGCCTCTGAAGTGATTATTATCTAATCTTTGGTGTGCTTTCATTACATGTAAAGCTAGAAATTTGCCTGTTCACTAATGTGAAAAATGACTTTGGAGCACTCTATTGTTTGAATATTGGGGAGCAAATTTTATCAAGGAAAAATTCTAGAATACGTCTGATGTACATGAGAGAAAATACATGAGAGAATTCTTTCTTTTGAGGATTATAAAAATGCCAGGGGTCTATACAGTCTGTTTGTTTGAAAAATACAGACAATTCAGAACTCATTTTCAGTGCTACACATACTCTGGGACTGGGACAATCCAGAACCGGGTCCATTATGCAATTCAAATCCCCTCCCAAAATTAGATGATGTGAATTCATATCAGGTATTATTAAAATAAGTTCATGGATAAATCCTACATCATAATTGGGGGCATACATATTCACTAAAAACATTATATCTGCTTCCAGTGATTTGAGATGACTAAAAATGTTCTTTATACAGGGCTTCCCAAATCGCTGACATTCCAGGATACCAACTTTACAGCTGCTCCCCCTTCTGGCCTTTCTTCACCCATTCTCTTTGAAATACTATACATGAGGCTCCTCGTGGCAGTATAAAACAAAATAATAAAATTCCTTACTAAACATTTCCCTACATAAATATAAAGAACAAAAATAATAATATAAAGAAAGAAAGGCAGTATACTTAAAACATTACTGGCAAACACCCTTCCCTTGGTTTTATTCCCCAACTGAGAAAACCTGCCACCTTTCTTGCATATCTCTGTGCTTCTGGTACCACTTCTTTCTGAAAGTGAAGAAAGTGAAAAGGAACCATTGTGTCATATGTGAACACATCACAGCCCACAGTGTGAACAGCACAGAATTCTGCCGCTGCATTTAAACCCATTCACCAAGTAAAGCAGTGGGCAGCCAGGAACACAGCGCCCGGGGAGTACATCAGAGGTGCTTAGCGGTCTTGGGAATCAAACCCACAACTTCCTGATCGCTGGACGAATGCCCTAACCACTTGGCTACTAACTTCTGTCTAAAAATTGCAAATAACCTCTCGTTTAAACACGCCTATTTTAATTGCATGAACATAAACTTAAATAAGGGACTATAAGGACCTAATTTTAACCAAATTTAAAACAAATTCCAGTTATAGTTGAATGTAATAAACCTAATTAGCCTAAATAAAGTATAGCTTAGGGCTTTTGTAATGTAATGTGTAAGTAAAATAAAATCAGCAATAGTGGTGTGCTGCTAGCTAATAAGTACAGATCAAGACAGTCGACATTTTCAAACAGATGATTAAATTGTAAATTCACGTCTCGGCTAGTATTACCTATTAAAAAGTTCTCGAAAAGTCCAGAAAATGCTCCATCATTGATCCTTACAAAACGCTCCATCATTGGTCCTTAATCACCTATGTCACTCTATTTATTTGCCATCTTTAAACTCTTGGTTGTAAAAACGTAGCACTTCTGATGGTGTTTCAAAGGTGAGATTGTTTCCTTGGTGAGTAATCTGTAGTCGCACAGGGTATACAGGTCTGAAGCGAATTCCTTTCTGGTAAAGTGCTGCTTTGATGTCCTTGAATGTCAACTGCTTTTTTGTTAAGCTCAAACCCAGGTAGAGTCTCAGATCTTTAGCCCGGTACTGCAGCTCATGCATTCTAGCCCACCGTAATACCCGTCCTTTATCCTGGTATCTATGAAAACACACCACGATGGCTCTATGTGGCTTTCCATCCTTCAGTTTCATGGCTAGCGACCAGTGCACTCTATCCAGTTTGGGTGGAGACTTGAACACTTGATTACCCATCACTTCTTTTAGTAAATCTGCAGTACATGCGATTATGTCTGGATCAGTTTCACTATTCTCAGGGACTATCTGCAGGTTAGTTCTGCATGAGCCATTTTCCAAGTTGTCCAACCATTCGAAAAATGTAGCATTAGCCAACTTCAACAGGGAAATTTCAGTCTCTGCTTTTGCTAGCCCTTCAAAGTGGTACAGTGACTGTTTCTTGAAACACCCCTATAGATGTCCGAACAGGAACGAGAGATGATTGAATCAACACAGTCATATCTTTTAAAAGATTTTCAAGTTGTGAAGTTTGGCAGCAAACAGGCTCATTGGCGGTAGTTCTTCCTTCTCCTGTGCTGCCGCAGCCATATTAGCTACCTTAATGCTCAGTGTACTTTTTTCAACTCCTGCTCATTTTGACGAGTATTAGGTATTCTAAAAAAATCACGGTTCGGTTTTTGCAGATTATATATTATATTGGGGCACAAGCCGTCAGACAGAAGTAATTACTTCTTTGTTTACATGTCCATTCCCTACATTCTCCATCTGGAAACCCTTCAGCACATTTTTAGACCCACCACACTCAGGTATTTTTCCAGTCCTGGCTGTTGCAAGTTTGAGACTCAGCCACAGCAAGTATGAGCCCCAGCCATTGTGAGTTTGACCCCCAACCATGGAGCATTTTTAACCCTGTCACACCCGGGTCTTCTTCCACTTCATGCTTGGGTTCTGCTTTTATCTTGGCTGGCACAATTTTTTTGAGTGCAATAATTACAGTTTGTAACAAAAAAACCTAAAATGTACATTTTTTATATTTTGTTTGAGTCAAAGGCCATTTTTAAAATTTGTTTGGTGGAGAGCGCAGATTGCCAATTCTGCTTTTTCAGCTAACAGAGGCCTACAGCTGGCATCAAGCTGAGCATTGGGGGGCTATTGCAAACCAGCTGTGGATACGGACAGCTTAGGCTCCTCTTAGGCTCCTGGATATGGACAGCTGTAGCATCTCTCAAGATTGAGCTTGTGATTTCTCAAAAGCAGGGCCATCACCTACACAGGTGTGCCACTTGAAAACTTTTGCCGATGTTACTTTTAGTTTTGGCTTTATAAATCACTCTCCATTCATAGGAGATTGCCCAGTCATTGCCAAGATGGCCATTAGAACAGAGTTTTCTATAAGAATTTGACAGAAAGTCTGGTGGACCTCTAACTTTGGCAGCAATGGACCAGCTGACTGACATGCAAATCAATCAGTTGCAATGATATGCAGGATCAGATGATTATCAAAACAATGGTCACTGCAAAATCAGCTTCAAATAAAATTTTCTTAAAAAACTATTAAACATTTTAAACAAATTATTTTACTCCAGAAACTACATATTACTCTTAAAGGCTTGTTGCTATTAAGTGTTTGTTATGAATGCAATTGCTTCAAACGCTGTTGGTGACTAACATTTAGCTTGATAAACAAAAGTTCTGACCACATAACAAGTCTGCATGATCTGGATATATTCTAAGCAGATAATTTCATGCACCACTGAGTTCTGGTGTTTCTTTTTTAACACGAACCCTGCAGCCGCATCTCTCAAGTAAAGAAGCAAAATTCTCTAAAACATGTCTTGGCTGATCAGCTATGCCTGAAGTAAGTGGTAAAACTTTTGCCAAACTATACCTGTAATACAAAGGGATGCATCACTAAGCATTTGAGTATAAATTAAGGATGCAATGGATTTTTCATGTGGGGGGCTTTCTTTATTTATAGTTCAGACTGAAAATCCTTTATTGCCATCTTAGAGTATCTAACCACAAAATTACTGAAACAGGGGCATCAATCAAATGTAATGGTTATATGATGTAAGAGCATGCTTGTGTGTGTGTGTGGGTGTGTGTGTGTGTTGTAGTAGGAGTAGTATTAGTAGTAGTAGTACCTTGGCAGCAGCATGGGGGGAGGCTCCCTGGTCCAGGAGAAGAAGTGCCACTTTCTGGTTATCATAGTGGGCAGCTACATGCAGTGGAGTTAGTCCGCTCTACAAACACCCCCACACACAGACATTTTGCATGTGAGTAAGAGTTATACAAACTGTAACTGTAAAAGAGTACCAGTAGCCTTCCAAAAGAATTACTACACTCTTATTACAACTTGCTGACTTTACAGCCCCAGTCTGAAAGCATCACAGTTGCGCAAGGACCACTTAAGAGGTTATTAATTGTGCCTGATTGTCTGGGATTTTAAATAGTTAATATTAATAATGTAAATAATTGGTTATTTCTTGCTATTGTTGTTGTTTGCCACTCTCACTGAAAACTGCTGGCACCAGTTTGACATACTTAATTTATCAAAATGTACTGATGAGAAGTGGCTAGAATTAGTGGTGTTGTACACACCACAGTGACTACGGACAATGGTCAGCCAGAAATACTCACTGACATTCTGACAGCTTTCAGCAGCTGACAGTCAAGGGCCCGAGTGACTGGTGTGTTAGGGCCTGAGTGACTGGATTCAAATGAAGCCTGGGATGTCGAGCTTTGTATGTAAGTATTTGATGTAAATTTGACATAAGATTAGGATACTTATAAACTAATCAGTGCACATTATTCATGCATCATAATGTAAATTTAGTCAAACAATTACTGTCTGCTGAATTATCACACTAAAAAGTAAGTGCCACATGGTCTGCATTACAGAGCCTTACAATATAGCTGAACATTTACTTAACAACTGGGCTTGCGTTTAATATTAATTCATAGATTACGATGGTAATTACACTCTGCACGGATGCATTTGACACTGGAAACTAAAATATTGGCAAACTGGCATGTTGGTACCCATTTTCTGGACTAGCACATCCATTTTAGTCACTACTGGAGACTGCTGGAGTTTCTTTGTTTCATTTGCATGCCAAGCATTTCTCGCAGACAGAAAATTTCCATTATAATCTTCCCAAAAGGCATTCAAAGTTGGTATGTAGTTAATTAGTTTATGTTGTTCTGTTATATGGTCTGTAAGTATGTGCAATCGTTAACTAAAGCTATATTCACCTACATCTATAATATGTTAATTGCTCCATATAATCATTTTTGGTAAATGTACAAGGTTAGAGGTCTTTTGACGACATTGTGCTGCTTATGATGTCATATTAGAACAATTTATTTCACAATATATACAACTCCAAAAAAAAAAGACTGGACAAATATTCTTTTAATCTTGGTATAGAGCACCAGGCATATGAATGCCTTCTAGGGGTGATGTCACTCTCATGCTATCGCATGCTATTGCAATGCTGTCCTAAAACAGAATTTGGAGCACTTGTATTCTAAAAGTAAAACCTTTCACACTATTGCACAGCAACAATTGACTGGGGGCTCCTGGACATTTTGAAAGAGAAATAAGGGTGAAGTTTGGAAGGTGTAATGCTTTGTAGAAGTGGTTATATAATGGTCTAATAGTTCTGGTCCCATGTCATGCTTATATTCTCACTGGACTGTTCTAGGAGTGGTTATTAAACCTCACCACTCATTACACCACAAACTGAAAGGTGCAAAGGAGACTGACTTAAATTTTCCCTTCTCTTAAAAGACCAATGCTCAGAGTGAAGACAGGCTTAAAGGGCCCATACTCTGCATCATCCTTATTTGTTTTCTTTTTCCCTTGAGATTACCTATTTTACTATTTTTCATCATGTCTTAGAATTAAGTTGTTTTTGGTACTGTACCTTTAACACTGATATATGTACAAGGTTAGAGGTCTTTTGATGACATTGTGCTGCTTATGATGTCATATAATGACCTGTCATGGTCGGTTACCTTGTATTATACCTAATTCAAAAAGGAGCCTGTCTAGAAACACTCCTTATAACTTCAGCATAAATGGGTGGGACTATACTGCTCGATGTCCCATGTAAATGTGATTTTATGAAAATGGTTTTCATAAAATCACAAAAGCAATGAATTCAATACTGGCCCTTTTTGTATCTTAATTTCCATATACAGACAGTACGCACTGAAGAGTGTATGGTTTGTTTTCATCGTAAATCAAATGCTTTCATTAAAAAAAGGGAAGTTAAATTTTCTATTATATGGGCCCTTTAAGATTTGTGTGTTGCAAACACTCTTTCCACTGGTCACTGGGGTCATACTACTGGTGTATTATAAAAAGTGCTAAGGAATCCTTGACACAGTCAGACTAGACAGGATATTCATATCAGAAGTTTGCAGGCACACTGGCTCACACTGGCTCAGCTGGAATTACCTTTCCTGATGCGTCAGGAGGTGCTCCCTTCTGTAGCAGGAGATTGGCTACCTCAATCTTGCCATATTTAGCTGCCACATGTAGTGGAGTAAATCCCTTCTGGAAAAAAATTTAAAGAAAACAGTTAGCATTGAGTAGCAACCAAACTGAACATAAAGTTTGGCCTAGAATCAGTCCCATTTTTATAAATGGACACCATTGGGGGGGTGGGGGGGTGGGGGGGATTGGTTTGGGACGTTGAAAGATTGCAACAAACAAGCAGTATTAAGCAGAACAGTGAGTATGACCGATGGAAACACCCTCATCCGTGTTGCACAATTTTCCTCCCTGTTGAGTAACCCAAACTTAAGGCCTTTTGTTTCTACTGGCAAAGGTGACAGTGCTGTAACAGATCTATTTTTCAGTGAGAGTGACAATGTTATAGTGTATGTCAGTTTTACACTGCTATAGCTATAGCTGAAGTATTTTCATATCCACCAAACACCAATCTAGACAAACATCTCAGTGTTAAGAAAAGGTTCATATGTCAAGTAAAACATACCAGTATAGATAGGAGTAGAAAATTCTATGCCCTCACACAGCGATGGCCCACCAACCCGACTACCCACCAACCATCATTCTTATTTTTGATCAGTGTAGAAAGGCCCTTAAATGGTATATCAGGCCAAATGCCAGATGTATTTTTTACACTCATAAAGACAAGTAACACATCAGGAAAGATTTGTTCTATATGTAAACAACATGTAATAAAATATGTGATACTCACCAAAATACATTAATACTGTTAAAATTCCAAATAGTTTTAAAAACAGTTAACTGTTTTATTTTACAAGCCAGGACCTCTTGACATCAATAATGTCATGGCAGCCTATGTCCACCTGCCCTCGCTATCCTTAATAAGATCATTGAAAACTAAAAGATACATTTATTTTATTATTTTGAGTAAAATAGAATTTATATTATACTTAAATATGTAACATGTTGGTCAATTTTATTATTCTTATAGACATATTTTGTGGTTTCATTCTTTTAAAAGAAACACTGAACTGATAATCCTCTTTTTTATTTTGCTTCAAACAATTTCACATTACAAAAATTTTTTGATTTACTGATTTTTTATATTGTCTTCCAGCAAAATGCTGTATTACTATATGTGAACACAATAATCTTATTGTAATTGTAAATTCAG
>JBBPCX010000088.1:17731855-17743808 GCA_037974365.1 Hydrocynus forskahlii | reverse complement strand
TAAGTTTAAAATCATTAATCATTTTTACTGTTTATGTTACTGTTATGTTGTGAGCTGGTTAGAAGTTTGGTTAGAAGAACAAAGTTGGGTTCCAGATTTCACCTTAATACCTCCAGCCTTGAATGAATGCGTTTAATTCCATCCACAGCACACCTGACTTAACCCGAAAAACAGGCGCTAGATTACATCTCCAAATAGCACGGAGCTTCCCAGAGTGGGGATCACTGCTTACTTCATTACTTGTGTTAAATCTAATATTAGTGCTTTGTTAAAGCAAATATCGTATATTTTTCAATTTCTGTTCCTGTCACAGTGGTGAGAGAAAGTGGGAGAAAGCTGAGAGAGCAGATGTTGCAACACCTCACTAGACAGACTGGCTTCACAATGTTACGGACGTGCCTCGGACCTATGGACCCCCGGATCCCCACGTGTCTCAGTCGCGCAGCCAGAGCTCCTTGAGCTTCTTCCTGAAGTCCCTGCGCGTCATGCAGTAGATGACCGGGTTGAGGCAGCTGTTGGCGTGCGCCAGGCACACGGTGAGCGGGAACACGTACGTGTGCACCATGTAGTAGGTCCTGTCCCAGCGCACGGCGTTGAACTTGACCAGCACGCCCCACAGCGTCACGGCGTGGTTGGGCATCCAGCAGAGAAAGAAGGAGAGCACCACGAGCGTCACGGAGCGAGTCACCTGCGTCCGGCGCTTCGTGTTGTTCCTCATGCCGCGGCGGCGAACGAGCCTGAGAAGGAGCAGGTAGCTGACGCACACGATGGCCATGGGCACCACGAAGGCCACCAGGATCTTCTGCACGTGGTACACGGCCAGCCAATGCTGCCCGTCCGGGAAGCGCAGCAGGCACAGCTTCTCCCCGGCCACGGTGGTCACGG
Source organism: Hydrocynus forskahlii (assembly GCA_037974365.1). Lineage (NCBI taxonomy): Eukaryota > Metazoa > Chordata > Actinopteri > Characiformes > Alestidae > Hydrocynus > Hydrocynus forskahlii. The sequence goes on along the minus strand of JBBPCX010000088.1, from coordinate 17,742,923 downwards.
TGGAGAACACGGCCGTGGGCGCGGTGGCCACGGTGGCCAGCGCCCAGAGGAGCGCACCCACGCCGCGTGCGGAGCACGTGCTCGCCGAGGCGCGTTCTGTGAGCGCCGAGGCCACCGAGCGGTAGCGCGTGACGCTCATGGCGGTGAGGAAGAAGACGCTTGCGTACATGTTCATCACGGTGGCCGAGAGCACGATCTTGCACATGGCGTCTCCAAACGGCCAGCTGAAGTCCAGCGCCGTGTCCACGGCCCAGAACGGCAGAGTCAGCACGAACTGGAAGTCCGTGGCGGCCAGGTTGAGGATGAAGAAGTTGATCTTGTTCGTCCGGCGCTCCTGGCGCGCGCGCACGAGGAACAGCACGAGAAGGTTGCCCACCAGGCCGAAGGCGCACACCACTGAGTAGGTGACGGAGATGACGAAGCGCAGCGCGGGGCTGCCGTCCGCGGACACGTCAATGTCCTCCAGGCTCCTGAAGCGCTCCTCGCGCTCGCCGAGGGTCCTGTTCAGCGCGCCCCGCTGCTCGTCCTCCTCCTCCAGCGAGCCCCCCGGCCCCGAGACCTCGGCGTTCCCCATGTCCTCACACAGAGAGAGCGGTCTGTCCGCGCGACCGCCACCAGAGCGCCACCATCCGCCCCGGGCGCGCACATCAAACAAACCGCAGTGTGGAAAGACGCGAGCTCCGGACCCGCTTATGGCACGCGCTCTCCAAACGCACGGCTCCAGGAGCGCAGCGATTGGTGGGTCCAGGATATGTCGTACCAATCACTGCAGACTAAAACACACACACACACTTTCTCTCTCCTCCCTCTGTCTCTCACTCTCCTCTTTCTCACTCTTCTTCCCACTCTTTTCTCTTCTCTGTAACTCTCTTCTCTTACGCTGTCCTTCTCTCCCTTATGTTTTCCTCTCTTCTTTTCTCTCACGCCCTTCTTTCTCTTTTCTTCTCTCTCAATCTCATTTTTCTTTCCTCTCTCACACTCCTTTTTTTCTCTTCTGTCACTCTTCTCTTTTCTCCTTCTCTCACACGTCTTTGTTCTTTTTCTCTCTTCTCTTCCACTCTCACGCTTTCGTTCTCTCCTCTCTTCCTCTCTCATGCTTTCCTTCTTTTTCTCTCTCTCTGAGGACAAGCTTTATATTCAGTGGGCCTGTCAGATCGTTCTGCATTCAGTTCCTTCACGAGCACCTAGGGGATAAAATTTTAGACACAGGGTGCATCCGCCTTCAGTCAGAGGTGAAGGAAAAGCGAGGAAAAGCATCTGGGTGGATTATAAAGTCTGGTCTAGGCAGACTGCAGGCGGAGTGCGGGATTATAACACTGGAGGAAAATAGGAGCTACGTCTATTATTTATAATCCAGAAAATGTTGATAACCTTCAAAGTGTTTACTGAACACTTTCGAAAGGCACTGTAGGCACAGTGGCCCCCGTCTGGCTCTGGAGGACCCTCTGCTTTAACATTCCCTGCACCCACCTTTACTCAGAAAGGCCTTTTTGATGAGCTGTTTAGTTGGACCAGCTGTGTTGGGAGCTGGGAAAACTTCCAAATAAACAGGACAGAGGCATGCCAGGAACCAGAACTGGGTACCAGGGTACCTAATATTCTTCTGTTCCCAACACACCTGAGTGAGTTACAGACTCATTAAGAAGCTCTTACTAAACCTGCAGAGCTATGGGCCCCCAGGACCAGGGTTGAGAAACACTGGGCTAGCTTTGATCATTAAAACCATGAAAGCTGAAGAGGTTTAGCCGAAATCCCAAGTCTTCTAATTTTGAATTCAGTTTCATGATCCTGAAAAAAAAAATCTACTCTATATCCTAAATTTGCTGGTAAGAAACAGGGCCAAAATGTTGAGCATCTACTGCCATCTGCTGGTCGAGACACACCAGACAGGGAGGAACAGAGCAAATAGAAACTGGAGCTCAAGCTGGAATGCAGACTTTTATCCAGGTTGACAGCTCATCAAGAGAACTCCTCCTTTCATGCTCCTCTGTGATTGGATACACTTTTCTTCTCTCTGCGCATAATTTGCTATAATGAGCTTGTCCTTCCCTCACCATTAAAAATGAATTCTTCCCAGAGAGTCCTTGAAGCTGGGTTATTAACTGAGCAATTATGAGTTCAATGACTGAAATAAAGACATTCAAAGTTAACTCAATGCATTTATTACATCTAAACATCTCTAAATAAACAGGTAACATTCATTAAGTAAACAATTTCTTCCAATGCATGTAATAAATATTTTTTTTTCCTTAGTACTTTATACAAACCGACATTGTTCTACTGTACAATATTTCTTCCAATATCTCCTTAAAAAGCTGTTTTCTCTCATAGGACATGCCACAGACGAAGTAAGTGAATTTTAAGGCAGTGAGCGCAGATGTCAGCTTATGTGAAATGGAAAATAATATAATATAATCTGACTTCGACACCAAGTCCACTTTGTAGCACAGTTTTCGCATCTAAAAAATATATAAATCATTTCAATGCGATGCTCCGGTTTCCAACGTCAGAACATGAATACACATCACTGGAACACCCATGATCACACAATTACCCTTACATCTAAGCATACACACACACACACACACACACACACTCACACAAAATGACTCCCAACACTCCCCTCATCTCCCCCCAACACACCTTGCAAGCATTAACATTTTTCAATCATTGCAAGACATTGACATCAAGATAATTAGGTAAGACTTTACATAAGAGCAGCTTTCACGAGGCTACACGGCAACTACATACACTTTTCATAACACCTGACATAAATCTATTCAGCTATTTCTTTAAACATGTTTATTTAAAGCCAGAACACTAGCTGAGATGTCAAAATAGACAAAAGCGGCCTATATGAAAACAGATGCCTGTTTAAATAAATATATTTCAATAAATAGCTGAACAGGAATAGGTCTTTAAAGTTTGTGTGTTTGTCAGGCATCATGAAAAGGCTTACGTGCAGTAGGTCTCAGGTGGTCTTATGAATGCCGCCCTGCAGTGAAGCTATACCATCAATTTCAAGATCAAAATTTGTTGGCATCATGGACCATTGACTTTCATGTGTTAGAAATAAATTCCAAGTCATTTTACATACAGTGAAGGGAAACCAGAAAAGGCTTTGCTGAAATACTGGCCAATAGTGATAATTCAAGAGGAAAAATCTTTGTGTTGACTCTGACTTATGCATCCCGCAATAATTGCAGAGGCCGTTTTGAGTCTCGTCACAGCTGCCGCTTTAAGTTAAAAATGTTCTTTTTAGCAACTTGAACGAGATGGTTCCCAAGGCAACAACAGATTGATTTAATGCTGATCTGTTACTGGGCCTGACTCGATCCGCATCTGTTACTTCAGCAAATATGTCAAGTCGGTCTTTAACACATGGGGGCTGATCGCAGGTTTCATAATCGCCAGCAAACCATGGGAGCGAAAAGTACAAGAAGCTGCAGCAGCCTGTAGTTTCTTTTCTGGCTGCAAAATAAAGCTTGCATCCCCAAGGGAGGCACCAGAAAATAATCATTAAACGCAAGTCAACTGGAACAAAATCCTAAAAATGCCGGTCAGCCGTTCCACGTCAAACGCACTGAGGAACGGCTTCTATCTCCTAGACATCTTCGTTAGGCTACTGAGCGACAGAAAAAGAAGAAAAACACTGAATGGATGTCTTAAATAATGTTCAAATACTATTTCATGACAGCATCCGCACTGAAAAAAAGTGTTAAATTGACTTTGATTCGAATGTACATTATTTCCACATGAATAAAATCTCTTACAACAACAATTATTGCAAAGATCACGTACTGAAAAGCAAAACTGTATTATTTGCATGTGGCTGACATGTACATGACTGAATCAAATGCATTTGATGCATTACTTTTACTCGGTGTAGAATGAAAAAAAATATGAAAATACTGAAGGTATTTTGTGCACCCAGAAGAAATGGGGGCCTGACAAACGAGTCCTTGAGGAGTGGTTGCCAGGCCTGGTCCTAGAAATCCCCCTGCTCTGCACAGTTCAGAGTGTTTCATGCCCTCAATATATCTGATCCAACTAACCAACTAATTAAAAAGAATTATTCTAGGAGGAAATGAATGTGCAAGAGTAGGTTAAAAGAAAACAAAAACAAACAAACAAAAACAAAAACCAACAAAAAAACACTAAAAGGTGCAGGCTCAGGGGCGTCTAGGAGCGAGGATGGGAAGTTAGAGGGCGACGTAAAGACAAAATTCATCAAGTCCGTCACACTACGAAGGCGAAATAAGGACATCACGATCCCATCATAATTATCTAAGTCAGAAATGCAATTAGGCTTTGGGACAAAATCTAGACATTGCTCAGGTCCAGAGAACTCAAATCACACTGTAAAGACTGCACACGCACACACACACGCACGCACGCACGCATACACACACGTGCACACATGAGGCTTTACATAGCCTGAGGCCAAAAACAGATGCCTTTTACCTTTAACTTTATTCTTGTATCACTCATTAAATAAATATAAATTTCTTTTTAAGTGTTGAGTCGTAAAGAGAACAGTCATGCACATCCAGGTCGGGATGTCATTTGATATTCTAAAGGAACTAGTCTTTGAAGCAGACTCTCATCTACTATGATGAATGGGTTTTAGTGGTTCACAAAAAGGAAAGATCGTGGCAGACGATTCTGTTTTGGAAAGCCACAGTGTTTAACCTGGTGAGGAGATACAGTTTCTGCCACCATAACATTTATTTCGAAGGTCAGATCCATTCACGGAAGGGAGCAGCTGTGAGGGTCAGGGGTTACGATCGACTCAATACTAGTCATAACAAAGAGCAGGAATTATGTTAAAAGACCTGCTTGCCTTTGCAGAGCGCTGTAGAACACTCAAGATAGTCTGACAGAATATCAGATTGAATGAAAGGATCAGGGTGGAGTGGGGCTTGCGTTTTTTTTAACCAGTTTCCATCTGCTGCATCTGTAGCACATATTCATTTAAAAACACTGTTTCCTCAAAATACTCCATTGACTTATATTAGAAGCAAATGGGCAGATGCTGAAGCTTTCAGTTATTTTCCATGTAAGAGAAATGATTGTGGTAATCAACTGCCTGCGACAGATGCAGCCGATAAACAGACATTATTAGAGCTGGGATGATAAACAATTTTGATCATTCAGGACAAAACAATCAATAAGTATTCATAAATATTAGTCATTTAAATGCACATGTATTGTTCAGTTACATTCAGAAAATCCTTGGACAGTTTCCATTTGCGTCAGAGGGGGGCAACAAAGCCCAAGGCTTTATCATTTTGAGTTTAACAGACCAAGATATATTATCAATAACACATCAAAAGAAAATGATTTTATGAAAAGGCACACATTAACGACGCCTTTTCTGAAATATCAAGAGATCATGGTTGCTTGGAGTTCGTTCGTTTCTTTTTATGCTCAGAGCTCTAAGCACCCAACTCCTCCACACGTCTCTCATGCAGTTTTAGGAGTAAGTCAGTGCTGAACTTTTTTTAAAAAGAAGTTTGTTTTTTCATAACAATTTAAAATGATAAGTTTGTTACTGCTGGATAATCTCATTTTTTCTCCTTCATCTTCTTTGCACGAGTGTTAAATAAACATCCATCGGTGCGGTAAAAACCGCATCTGCCTTTTTCATCCACTAAGAACGCCTCTGACAACATTAAATTAATGTTGTTTTCTCTGTTCGGCCCGCCGCAGTCACTACCCACAGCTGTATGCACAAAAAGGAAACTAAAAAAACGTATTCGTTTTGTGGAAGTAACTTAAAATTACTGATAGATAGATAAGTCATCCCAGCCCTAGATAATAGGTTAAAAAAACTGGAGTATTCCCTTAAAATACTAAGTACTTCAATAAATCGTTTAAGACACGTTTTGTTTCCAATCGATTTCAAATGGGGATTCAGACTAACCGTCCCTTTTCATCCTCTTCCCATCAGAAATATGAAAACCTTTTGGGCTGACACACTGCGCACTCTCTTTGTACATCACCTCATAGAAACACAAGGGAAAAAGAGAGAAATACACAATATGAGTGACAAATGCATGAGAGATTAATCGGGCAAGCAAAACGGCAAGCAAAACAGCAAGCAGGCAAGAAAGAAAAAGAAAGAAAGCAAGCAAGCAAAAAGAAAAAGGATGATTTTCTGTGGCATTGCTTTTGGCATTGTGCAAAAAGAAAAAAAAAAAGTGGTCTGACAAATCAAGAATGCAATTTCAAATAAGTTCTCATCCAGGACAACTCCTAAGACAGACACCTGACAGTACAAGCAGAGCATCCATCTGCTCTAAAGTATAAATAAGTGATTAAGAAAAAACATAATAATAATGGCAGTCAATCGTCATCGATCCGTTCCTCAAAGCATATTCCTGAAGGTAAAGGAATGCTTGTTAACAGTTCATATACTTCATATAATTTAAAAGTATTACAAAACCATCTGCGAGCTGAAAAACAGTGGCAGCTCTCGAGAGTCTGTCTGAGCAGAGAAGCATGCCTGGGTCCATCTGGAGACGCGGACGACCAACTGGCTGAAGGACAGTAAAGTCCTTGCGTGGGAGGGTTGCGCCTTTGACATGGAATTAGAAATGATACTGAATGTAATGTAGCAGAAAAAAACCCCAAAAAGATACAAAATATTAGAATAGTATAGTCAAGGGGACAACAAAATGAAAATCTGATGAAATCAAGAAGAAAACGAAACGAAAACACCCTTTGTTATTTGCAGAATAAGAAAAAAACGTCTCAAGTTTTTATGTACAAAAAGTAAAACTGAAAATATATTTGTTCTCTGTACACGGCAACGTTCGTTTTCGGAAAACCAAACAAAAACCCCTGCTTTCCTCGCCGGGGCTTGTTTTGTACTGTTTTCCTGCCAACGTCAAGCATCTCTTCAGTCTGTTTTGGCGTCGGGCTTTGTGAACGTGGATCAGTCTAAGGAGATAACGTCCGGGATGGAGCCGTAGATGGCGGAGGCCATGGCTGTGTCGGAGGCGGAGCGGGGGACAGCGGGCAGGCCGTGAGCTTCCCGCAGGCTGCTGGACGACACCAGGCTCCCGCTGGAGCTGCTGCTGTTGCTGCGGTTGACGTTGACGGGGGCGTGGACAGCACTGCTGCTGACCGGGGTGCTGGGGGGGTCCAGAAAGAGCTGGGAGGAGCTGTAGGGCAGGAAACGGTTCAGGAGGAGGTCATGGTCTTCAGACGCCGACGCGGCCGCTGCCATTACCATGTTATAGTGCTGAGAGAGAAAGCAACATAGAGGCAGTCAGACTAAACTTCAACAACTTAAATACTAACTTTATTAACTTGATCAGCTTTTACTTTGTGGAAACTACTGTGTGTAGCAGCAACCAGTCTTACCTGATGATTCTCTCCTTGTAAAAAAGAGAAAAAGTTCAGATCTGTTCGAAACAGAAAAAATATGTAGTCACTCTTCACAGTTCATAGTTAATGAAATTTTGCTAGAGAATACATATTCTTCTTTTCATTACATTCTATGCGGTGCAAAAGTATTAATACAGCGTATGTGAAGAAAACCCTATTTGATTTAACACTGTTTGGAAACGCCAGTTCATGTCAGCTGGACCGAAAGATATTTTGAAAAGCAAACCTTTCAAGATATGTTTTGAGTTAGGTTGAACTTGAATGCATAACGCAGCTTATTCTGTACTGTGACACACTTCTGAGTGAGACATGGTATCAGATAGGATCTCTGGGCGAAGGAAGCATTTTGCTCAGTGAAAAGGTGGAAGCTGCAACTCATAGTTGCAGTTCTAAACCAAAGTGCAACGTTTGGACACTACAAATATCTCTGCTGACATGATTACATGTGGGTTAAATTGATCTTAGCTGAACTACTTCTTAAACTATAAAAGCCTCACATAAAAATATACTGACATACAATGAATATCAATTAGCCGCACCACCAGTGAAAAATTTTTGCATACTTTATTTCCATTTACTTAATAAACCTCTTCTACTTTCAGCTGCTCCCGATTAGGGGTCACCAGAGCAGATCAACTGTCTCTATTTCCTTCTGTCCTCTGCATCTTCCTCTCTCACACCAACTGCCTGCATGTCTTCCCTCACCACATCCATAAACCTCCTAAGAGGCCTTCCACTTCTCCTCTTCCCTGCAGCTGCATACTCTCCACCCTTCTCCCAACACACTCAGCATCCTTCTCCCAACATACTCAGTCTCTCCTCATCATCCTTCTCCCAACACACTCAGAGTCTCTCCTCAGCTCATATCCAAACCAACACAATCTCGCCTTTCTGTTTATTTCATAAACTGCAGATTTTTGTTCTTGTTAAACATTGGAAAGTTATTGAGTGAACAACTATAAATGAAAATATGTCACATAAAACAAGATGTTTGATATTCTATTATCTGATTGTGTGGTTCACTTTAAATGCACTAGCTAACTCTTTCATCCCACTTGCATTTACTTAAAAGCTCATTAAATATCTAACACTTGACTGATAATCCACAGTACAATTATAATTACATTAGTTGGATTCGGTAGGTCAGTAATGATGAATAAAAGTATCACATTTTCGAGCTTATAAAAATCCTCGATTGGTGAACTTACATATTTGCTGACAGAGTATTAATATTAATTAAAATATTAAGACAGAAACATGCAAATATAGAAAATCTCAGTGTGTGTCAGAAATTCTGCAATGGAAAACAAACAAAGAAAAAAAACTTGGGGTATGGATACACAATCACAGCTGATTCCCATCTAAACCCAGTTCTCTCAAAAATATTTGTCAGTCATGGGCCTTTTTTGTTAACAGTGGATCCAATACTGTCTATAGGACATATTGAGAAGAACATGGGACCAAATGGTATAGACAAGGTACACCAAGCATTTACTGTATCTGTAACTATGTTTTTGTCTTTGCTAGATTGTGTAAATAATTGGGTTTTTTATATCTATCTCTTGATCTGTTCTTACACAGGAAAGATGTACCTTTTGTACATGTTCTGGTAGTAGTGACTCTCTGAAAGTGCTTTCTTTTGATAGAAACAATATGGTACACTCTATTACATGTCTGTATATGTTTCATGTTTGTGGCTGTGTGTGTATACCTGACAGGTCATTGGGAGTAGGATAGTAGTGGCGGTAGTCCTGTATGAGGGGTGGTGGAGGGGGGATGTAATTGGTTTCCACTTGAGGCATGCTGGGAGTTCGACTGACCGGAGACGGCTGCGTACACAGATTCAACACTCTGCAGAAGCACGCACACACACACACACACACACACACACACACACACACACACACACAACGGAAGAATTACAAAATTTAACATACACAAACAAATATCACAGGGCAAAAGATTTACATAGCAAAAGATTTGTTTTAGGTTAAGTTACACATAATTACTGCACGACAGGCAACTAAACACGTTAAGCTTTTTAAAAACCCAAGATAATTCCAGGCTTGTCCTCCATGCTTACCCCTTATTCATCTGTGGAGAGGTGGGCGAGAGGGATGGGCAGCTTCTTTTCTGAGGGGGCTCTTCATCCTCCTCATCCTCAGATGAGCTGTCTAGAGTCAGGTCGATCACCTCCACTTTCTTACTGCTGCTGTTCGCGTGCGAGTTGGATTTCTGCTCAGAAACGGATGTCCGACACCCGCCTGCCAGCATGAGCACATGGAAGAGAATGATGACAGGATGTGTAAGAGGAACTCTGTTGCCATTTTCTCCACCCTCTATCCTTTGTTCTTGTACCTCCAGAGGTACAACATCTGTAACCACAGCTCAGAACCACTCACTCTACTTACGGGTAAAAAAAAAAAAGACGTCCTAACCTTACTGCACTTGACTCACATTCACACTATTTTGGACTCGTCGCTCATTTTTTATTATTTTTTTAAAAGATAACCTCTTTTTGGCTAATGCAAAGCTCTAACATGAAAAGGTGGTTTTCTCTGATTACCCTGAACCTTTATCTGTCTCTCATTGTTCTTCATTAATTAATACACGTCCCTCAGTCATTTCTCAAATTAGCTCATAATACTAATTGCTTCTTGCATTATTGTTTAACTATCTGATTCCCCTCAATGTTGCTTCCTTCATTTGTAAGGTAGTTTTTCTTTGCCACTGTCACCTGTTAGGATTGTTTATTGGGTGTTTGGACTTGGATTTTTTTAAAATTCTTTTGTAACAACGCCTGTTGGACAGTCAGCACCCCCACAACACTGTTTAAATATAAACAGATCAGATAATGGACGGATGGATGGAATGACTGTTGTGAAAAGCACTAAAATAAATGTACCTACATTTTAAAATCTCACATTAATGTTTCACCAGTGTGAGAGCAATAGGGGGAATATTATCCCAATATGGTATTTTGTTACTACTGGTTATAAAATTCCGATACCTACACCTACTGCCCCAAAGCTCAACCCAATTACTGAAGGGCTGCTAACCATCATCAGCCCACTCAGCTCTGTCTCTTTGAAGTTTTAGATGTTCAAAGTCATTTCAGTGGGTCTCCTGGAAAACTTCTGCTCCGCTGTTGTGCTTGATGAAGGATTTTTGTGCTTAATTGACTGACTAATGCCTTTCACATTCTCTGACAGGCAATTTACAAATTTTAATGTGACTTCAGCATACCTGACATTCTCCTAATTCTTCCTGAAGCCTATTTACTTTTAGGCAATACAAAACCGCCCCAAAGCCAGAGGATGACGAATATACACTTGAAAAAAGGAGGAATTTTAAAGGGGACATATTATACCTCTTTTTATAATAGGTTATAATAGGTTTATGGGCTACAAAACATGTTCATGAAGTTCTTTACACAAAATCACTCTCACATAAAGAGATCTCACCAACTTTATTCTTCAGTCCCTTTTAAACTGAGCCATTTAAAAGCTCTGTCTCTCTTATGCAAATAAGCTGTTGCTGGCCACATCCCACCCATCCCATGCTAACACTGCGCGTTTAACACACGTAAAATGGCACTATCCAGCCCTATATGTTGGACCCCAAGTCGGACCCAGAGCGAGATGAACACAACACTTCATGAGTGACTTGCCTT
>JBBPCX010000088.1:17682946-17698282 GCA_037974365.1 Hydrocynus forskahlii | reverse complement strand
TGGAAATGAGAGTCTCTGAAAGTCCTTCAGGAAGCCTGGAGAACTGTTCCTCAGGAACACATTAACATACAAGAAAGGGTGGCTCAAGACTTTTGCACTGTACCCATACATATCAGATTTCAAGCAGTCACTAGAGGGGTTTAAAGCCTCCCAGTATTGTACTGCAGACAGAGGTGTGACCAGAACATCATGTGTGGTTGGGCATTTGGCTTATCTGGGAGGGCAAAAAGTATCTATCCTTCCATCCATCCAGTGAAACTGCATTTTTTGCAGTGATGAAGCTCCGTCCAGTATATTTGGGTTAAGATGAACTAATCCTCCAACATCATACTTTATCAGACATTTTATTTGCCCATTATTGTTATTATCATTATTGATTTATAAACAAGTCCAAATCTTACAACACCAATCAACCTGTATGAGTATCATTAATAACCTTTCGCACCACAAACAGCCTGTAATTTAGAAGAGAATGTGCATAATAATATACTCATGTTCAATCAAACCTTATTCACACGAGTGTAAACAGAACGAAGAGGCGTGTTTCACAGAGAGTACGGCCATAATAAACAAATATACTTATTTCCAGACACTGGCAGTATTCTTCCACTATCTGTGCTGGTCTCCGAGACATACCTTTCACTTCCAGTACTAAAACTCTGTTGGAAATTATTTTTAGTCTACGATTAATCTTAACCTGGGTCTGGGAATCTCTGTATGTTAAGCTTATGTTGTCTTAACAGAGTTTGAAGCTGAAGAAAATCAAAATGCTGTGTTTGTTTAGTTCCTAAATGGTCTGTTTTGCAACTCTGAAACGAACAAACCTACATCCTCAACGGTTTTTAAGATGAACTAAGAGAATATATTAGTATTAAAGCTACAGAAATAAAAAAATAAAAATCAATTTTTGGGATTAATATTTAAAATGTCTTTTAGTGCTCTATAAAAGCATGCCTTCATGAAAAAAATACTTTTACTTTTGAGATTAAAGTAGAATGTCAATTTTAATGTAGTTGTCATGTCTTAGTTGAAGAGGATTTCCACCAATTTCTAAAAAATGTGTATTATTTATTAGTAGAGATGTAAACATCCCTCATTCATTCAGAGTGGTGTGATATGATATGTTTTGTTGTACTTAAAATTCCAACATGAATATAGTGGATGTGAATGGAACCAGACGTCTCCAACACAAATCCAGACGTTTTATTCTCTATCGCCCCCCAGTAAAGCTCCACGTGTCTCTGAGTGTTTATATGGATGTTGATGATGTAAAATAGTGAAACTGAACTAAATCACTTTTCTTTGGGGACTATTTTGCCTCACAACGCCCTGCATGTATCCCTCCACCATGAATGGGTTTAGTTTTAGGACCAAAATCTTCTCAGAACAACGTCTCAGGGGTCAGGCGGTGCAGCTAGAACCATTTGATGGAAGAACTTTCTGTGAGGAAGATTTTACAGTCAGACGTCTGGTTCCATTCACCTCCACTCTGAACTGCTCTGTTTACATCTTACATAATTAATTATTCAATATTTTTAAAAATGATTGGTTTCGTAAGGATTTTTCTTTAAGGCCTAACGAAGGCTGTACTGCTGGCCATTTGGGGTGGTGTCTCCTTGTAAGTGGCGTTTGGGTCACTTAAGAGAACAAAATAAGAAGATTACTGTCCGAGAGAACAGCTTTGGACGGAGAGAGAGACAGAGAGAGAGAGAGAGAGAGAGAGAGAGATTCTCTCTCCAATTTAACCCGTTTAACCTATTCTCTAAGTTAACCAGGGGGCTGCCACCAACGAGGGGCGCCTAGGAGCAGTGAGTTGGGACGGTACCTTACTCAAGGGAACCTCAATGGTGTCACTAGCAGTGCTGGGATTCAAACCCAAAACCTTCTGATTGCAGGGGCAACTCCATAACCACTTGGCCAAGAGCTGCCCGTTAACATTACTGTTACTAATATTGTCATTAATAGTATTATTCATTAAACAGCAACTTTTTTAAATAACAGGATATTTATTTTTTGCTTTTTTGAGAAAAGTGGTCCCAAGACATTAAATGTTTTTCGGTCTGTCTGTCTGTCTATCTATCTATTTATCTATCTATCTATCTATCTATCTATCTATCTATCTATCTATCTATCTAAAGACTATATTATTTCAGTTAAATCTATGTATGATTGTAATAAACTGTAATGCAAATTTGTTTTGTGTCTGACACTAGTATTTTTAGCATTAGGTTTATTGCTTTAATCTCAAAGGAAAGTTTGACCAAATATGCTAACATGCTAAAATGGACCGTTAGCCACAAAATAGCATGATGCATGACTTGAACCAGTGGCTGAATTTTAGCAGCTTAAGCATGATTTGACTTAACTTGTCTTTTAACTATGAGACACATGAGCCATGATGCTCCAGAGTCTTTTCAGGTGAACCCCTCCTGAAAAAGTGTCTATTGCGAGTTAGTCGGTGAAAAACCTTTTGTCTCACATAAGTCATCCTCGATGGGCAGGTCATTCTCTTAAGCACTAAGAGTCTTTTTTATTTTGGTTGCCGTCGTCACGCACGGTAAGCGGGTGATTCTGGATTATGAAGGGATTTTAGGAAGGCAGTCAGGAGGCATGGGCAAAGGTTAGAAAGACCAACCGCCCTTTTCACTCCGCGGACCCAAATGTGCGTCTCTGACCGGCTCTGGAATAAACCTGAAAACGACGTCCCCAGAGGGCAGATAAAAGCGGGCCCTTTGTTGGCGCTGGTGGGACGGGGTCATGCTGTTTTGACTCCAGGTGACACCTGGCTATACTTAGCTTCGCTAACAGGATCTAACACGCTTACTGGATTAGCCCAGAGCCGTGGCTAAATCAGCACATGTGCTGCCTTTACAAGCTCTTCACACACACACACACACACACACACACACACACATATACACACACACACACACAAACACACATACACATACACACACACACATACACACACACACACACACACACACAAACACACACACATACACACAAACACACACACATACACGCAAGCTAGTCTTTATACCTTTTTGACTTCATCCAAAAATGACTGACAATCTCTTTACACACCTACATACATCTTTCTATTTCTGTTCAATTTCAGTTGGTTACATTTTGGAATGACTTTATCTGGTTTAATTATTGCAAAAGAACCTTTAAAATAACAGGACATCAATTCAGTCTTAGACTTAATTGCAGCACCATTTTTAGTCTTGATTTTCGGCCTCATCAGGGAATAGAAACTGGCAAGTGTGATGTTTAAGAAGTTCCAATTACAAAACTATCTAATGATATCAAAGGAGAATTCCACTGTGTTTTCATAATTTCTACATAATTCAGGCTTAGAGATGTAAACAGAGTCATTCAGAGTGTGTTTGTTGTGAAAAAATTCATTGTAGAGACTCTGATTCCTTTACAGTGGATGTGAATGAAACCAGACGTCTCCAACACAAATCCAGCCGTTTATTATCTATTTCCCCCAGTGAAGCTCTCTGAGTGTTTATATGGATGTTGATGATGGTAAAATAAATATGACTAAATCAGTTTTCTTTTTGCTTGTACCCTGCGTGTACCTTTTAGTTATGAATAGATTTATAAAATATGTTTCTGTGTCAGAGAATAAAGATCATATTCATAAACATTCCAGGCAACAGATGCCATGGTGTACACTCTTAAAGATGTCTGGCTCCTTTCACCATCACTCTGAACAATTCTGTAAAAAAATGAATTTCAACTAGAACCAATGATTGGTGGAATTCTTCTTAGAATACGTTGGAATTATTTAGTAAGTGATAGCTATTTAGGTACAGAATGAAAACTCTTCCCTACGAGGTTCACTACAGATCAGTATATGCAGCTACGATTCAAAAGCTTAAGCATCTTATTAAAATACTGAAACATTAATTTGAGAATCAACCGATTTGATTTGACTTAAACTTATTTGATTTTCATGAAGGATGCTAAGACAAGTCTGACAATAAGATGTGTAATACATAACTCAGTCAACTGAACCTTAAAAGTACTGCTTGCTGGAATCATATTCCTACATCTCCAGATTTAGTGAAGTAAAATAGGTGAAAGTAACAAATACGGGTTTAGATATGTAACTACTGAGGAATCTCGTGTGGGCATTAATCCTTACGCTCATCTATAAGCCCGCTACGCCTAGCTCGTTTGCGCTAGCTCAAATCACCTGAGCTCCATAAGAAGGGCACACCACATCGGAAAGCAACAAATCCGACTCCAGCTGTGTGGCAGATAAGGGAACAAGTTGGACAGATCAAGACTCAAAGTCAAATTCTAGAAACCGAACTCCATAGCCTCTGCAGTGGAAACAAATCTGAAGTTAATTGGCACGGATTTCTACATTTACCAGCTGCCATTTTAAGAGTTAAGTAAACAAGTGAGTTTTCTGGAGCATTACACTGCTAGTGGTTTAACTAGTTGTAGATACTTTTAGATACATAAACACACTACATTGCTTTAGGGTGCATCCTTACTCTGATGTTTAAACCACTAATTTAGACCTGAACCATGAACTAGCCTACCGTCCTACATGTTCTTCAATATCATGTACACTCGTGTCCATTCTGATCAGTTTAAATGAATAGTCCTACTGGCAGTGACTGTGCATATTTTCCTTATATCCTTAAGAGGTCAAATAGAATGATCTAACGTCACTCAACAATACACAGTCCTGCTTTCTGTTTGTGATTTCAGGATTAGGTCCTTGGTACATTGAGAAATGAATTTATTTCAGTTCACCTTGATTAAATGAGAATATTTGCTTAACAGAGTTAGGTAGAGGTACAGTGCCAGAAGAACCAGAGAAGAGGTACCTCTACTTAACGCTGGTACCTGAGTCACCTCTACCTCTAGAGAACAGGAACCTCTTCCTAATTTTGGTACCAGAGTTACCTTTTCCTCTAGAGTAGAGGTGGTTCAATGGGCCTTTATACCATAAACATTCATGTATAATCTAGTGCTAATGCCACCCTCTAACAAAAGGATTTTAAGATCAACAAGTTTTATAGATGCTCAGTATAAACAGAAAGGAAAGGTCCTGCCAATAGATGAGAAAATTTGAGTTGGAAGATAGAAGAATGTTTCACCACTGAATTAAAACATGAGGACCGTTAAGATATAAAGGAAGCTAATGTGCATGTAGACTTCACAGAGACTTCGCAGCTCCTGATCTATAGGCCATGAATCTTTATACTTTTAGGAAACTTGGGCTGAACAGTGTGAACACTTGGGTGTAACCTGATTTACTTGAAGGCACCCCTAGTCTGGAACAGTGTTCCTAACCCTGGTCATGGAGTATCTCTGCCTTGCACATATTAGCGTTTCCTTGCTGTAACACATCCAAATAGAGTGGGTCAGAAAACATCAAAATGTACAGTGCAGGGGTACCCTTAGTATCATGAAGTTACGAGAATACACATCAAGGGATAACATGTTAAACTACTGGTGCTGGATTGTGGTAAAATCCACCACTAACGAGGGTATGCCCTTTCTAAAACCGACCCCAGGTTCCTCTAATCTGCCTCCTTTTAATGTTCATATTAAAAGCAATAACACAAATAAAACATCTACCTAGCAAATATCTTTAGCCAACTGAAATGTTTTTCCTTTATTTTACAGCATGTTTCCACACATGTGCGACACATCACCCCTTACGCTGAGCCCTGTCTTCACTGTGGATTGGTTTAGAAATCTCACTCTCAGTTTGTTCCCACCCCAACAAGTTTTAATCTCTTGATTTTGCCTAAAATTACTTGAGAACCATGGTCTAGAAATCTAGCCCTCTCTTTTCGCTCACGTTATTCTCTAGTTATTGCCAAACAGGTGTTTGAACCTTCCACTGCTGTTTCAGCTCAGGTGACGCATGTGCCAGAGCCTAATCCAGAGGAGCCGGATGATAAAACAGGTGACTGGCTCTTGCTTGCTGCGATTTCCTTGGCCAAGCACCTGAGACCTAGTAAAATCAACCCTGGTGCTGGAGTACCTTGTTTTCTCTTGTGTTAACACACAGCTGATAATTTGGTAGAATCTGGCAGGGGTACTTCAGGAGAAGGTTCGGGAACATGTGGACTAGGCTATGGAGGTACTTAGAGTGAGCAACCTGTTGGGACAAAAACAGACATTCCTAAACAGGGCTAAGCAAGACAACCTACCTTTGGGGCAGCTTCTATTTCATCCACCTGGTTTCTGTTTAATAAGCCCTTGACTACACCCTCCACATTGGCATTGAACTTCATGAAGAGCACGTAGGCTGCATAGGCCAGTAGGAGGGCAATGCTCTCCCCGAGGGTGATGTAGTTATCCAAGAAGAAGACGATGAGCATGATGAGGTCCATGATGTAGAAGGATACATCCCGGAAGAGCGGCCACCACGTGAGATTCAGGATCTCGCGTGAGAACAAGGCGCACATCCCGATCACAAACAGGATGTTGAAGACGGCCGAGCCCACAATGGTCCCGATGCCCACGTTGCTGTGAGAAATGAACACACCAATCACAGAGGTGAAGAGTTCAGGAGCAGAGCCTCCAGCAGCCATAAAGGTGGCACCTGCCACATCGTCGGAAATTTCAAGCTTCTCAGTGATGACGGTGAGGGCAGGGACGAAGAACTCATCACAGACGATTGCCAGGGCGATGAACATGTACAGCATGCCAAACATGTGCAGAACCACAGCTCCCTGACGCCTCTCCTCCAGGGTGAATAGGTCCTCAGGGTAATCCCCTTGGTTCTCCATCCCAGATGCCATGGCGACTGGTACGTCCAGTGAAATATTACGTTCCTCATTAGCAGTGCGCAGAGTTCTGTGTGACAGCAGAACGCTTGATTGTCCAAGCAGAGACTTGGCCGTTCCTTTGAAGGCACTCCAAGACAGGAGCAGGGCGAGGGCGCAGAGGCTGAGGACGAAGCCCAAGATCCGTGAAGGGCGCAGCTTCCTCCTCACATGTTGCCTCAGATGCCTCTTTTTACTCGGCAACGCAGAGGCGAGCACTGGCCCCAGCTCTACGCAGGAGAACGTGGGATCCATTGTTGACTCTTGGTGGTCCAGTGTGCTGTCTTACACCTGTGGAGCACCAGACATGGCCCCACCCACACTTAAACTCGACTGAAAGGATGGACTCTCTGATTCCATGCAGGATCAAGATCCTCTAACGGTTTCCTCATAATAGTATCTGAAAACAAAGAAAACAGAGGGAAAGGGTGTATGTTTCCATATAAACCACAAAAACACATTTACATACATCCCTGAATAGACCTACATGTCTAAAAGTTTGGACAGGGCGGCCAATCTTAAAGGAACAGTAATAGCCTGTTTAATTTGAAGAGACAAAATGAGAAATGGTCACATACGGACAAACTGTTTGTGGTACAACAAAAACCCATTCAAGATGCTTTATGTTTTTTGACATTTATAGCATTTAGCAGAAGCTTTTATCCAAAGCGACTTCCATTCCCTAACTACAGGGGGCAGTCTCCCTGAAGCAACTTGGGGTTAAGGGTCTTGCTCAGGAACCCAGTGGCGGTATGCTGGAGGTAGGATTCAAACCCATGACCTCTTGGTCCAGAGGCAAGTATCCTACCCACTAGGCCAGCACCACTCCACGTAAATATCTACCACACACATAGTTATACCAGTACAGCATGAAGTGAAATGTAACCCTGAGTTGTCCTATAAGACTGCGCAATAAAGTTATCAAATTATTTAAATTAGTTTAAAGAGAAATTTCGAAAGGCTATACAGGAAAAACGAATGCTAAAGCAAATATTACAAACAGATGCAAGATCTGTACAATGTGTAAAATGTAACTGTAGACTTACTCAGGAAAAAACTTTAAATACTTGAAACTTGCAAAATAGTTAGTATTTTAAGTTCAACCGTATAATAACGTGTTCATGGTTATCGTGTTTATAACCATACTGTTTCGTGCTGTCAGTGTGAATCTGTGAAAGTCAGCCAAATTCACAGCAGTAAGACACAGATCAGACTGTCAGTCACCTCACTGTAACTTATCAACTTTGAGAGTCCATGTGAGGGAGGACCTTAATACAGCACTGCTGACCTCTGCTTAATCTCCAGTTATGCTGCTCATCCTGACAACTTTCTGCTCTGAAATCCACGTGTTTTCACCCACTTAGAAACTGTTGGAAGATTCAGACTTCCATTCCATTCCTGCATTATTGCGTCAGTTTGCAGCATATCAGTTTCATTGTATTATTTTATCTCCATTTGGACGTAATAACCTCATAATGGTTACAGTCTTTCACTCTGATGTACTGCACCAAGGATGCATCAATGAATTTGATTCCATTGCATTTCAATGTGAGAATATTTTGTAGTAATTTTATACCAATTTATGGTATTTATTGGGTAATACAACATTAAATTTGAATTCAAACTGTTATAACAGATGGACACATGAAGTGTCAGCACACTCTGAGGGTTTCTCAGTTTGCTGCCCCTTCTCTGCACCACATACAGTAACATTCAAAAGTGTAGATTCACTTTGAATTCTAAACATTTGATCATTTTTTTTACAGTAACATCTTGAACCATGTAGATTTAAATACAGAAAACAAGACAACAAACAGTACTTTTAGGTACTGCGTTTATTAAATACTGTAATAATCTAAATTTTTGTCAAGATATTATAACTTCACTCTTTAATTAAGGTGACGATGGTATAGAAGAATCACATATGAGATGTGTGTGAAAAAAGTTGAAGAACCTTCACATAGTTTAGTTTTTCCAGAAAGGTTTTTCCAGAAAGGTTTTCCCAAGAACCTTTGAAAGGTTCATTAGCGGACCCAAAATTGTTCTTCTGAGGTAAGGATCCTCCTTTTCTCAAACACTCTCACTAAACCTGGCTGTTAACAGGTGAGTTTAACCAGGTGCGTTTGAGCCGCAAAACCACCAAACTGAGCTCCAAGACTGGGACGTCTTTCACAAAGCAGGAGTTCTCAGAGTAGTTAGATCATTTGAGCCCAAAGTCAAGTCTGTTCAAGAGGAAAAGAGCTGCGGAACATTCCTAGGCTTTAGGCTGTAGGCTTGAGGCCTATAAAAGCATGCAAAGAACCCAGCTTTATTTCTGTTTTATTCTATTTTATTGTCTTCAACAACTGTTCCATTCTGGACACATAACAGTTTTCCCATTTTTTGATAGTATATTACATTATAGGTTAGATTAGATTAAGTTTACAGTGCTGTTGTCCACCCTGATAGAAATTAAACTGCCAACAGTGTAGTTCAGGTTTAGTAAACTGTAGACGTATATTTAGCACTGACAAAAATGACCAGCTTTTATTTTTAGTCCATCAGGAAGATACAATTTTTTTTTTTGTATTCATGTCCTGAGTTTTTCTTCATTCCTCCACCACACTTCTGCAGCGGTTCTACTTGGTTATCTGGGTCAGATGGCTTGGAGCTGGTTTGGATCTCAAGGTAGGACGAGACAGTAACTTCAGTATATGAAACTGGTCATTATTTCTACCCACGTCACTCAGGTGTTTAAAGCCACTTTGGGCCAAAATAGTTTTTAACTGTGGAAAAGAAATCCACCCAATCCTTATTTAAAACCTGTTCTTTATATCAAAGAGGACAGTTTTATGAGCATGAAGCTGAATGCTGAAGCTAATTGTGCAACAAAAAACAAACGTACTGAACAAATTCAAACGAAACAAGGAATGCAACCAATTAACAGGCAGTAAATACGAAGGACAGGATTGGCGAAGAGCAAAACCTGGCCACCAGTACCATGAAGCTCCCAGCGTCCATCTGTCGAGATAATGACTTAATCCGATCAATAAGCTGCTGATATCCTGACTTTCCCTGCAGCTTCCTCTGGCTAATTCACCTCCCTTTACTTTCACTAGAGCATCTTAACAGCTATAACACTTTTCACATTAATAATTTTACACAATAGCAATATACAGTGCTAAACATAAATATAAAGATTAAGTCTAGCCTGTCATTTATTTTCAGTGGAGAATCTCCTTTTAGAAAGCCGGATAGTCCTTAATCCTTCGTCTGGGAAATCGACCTTAAATTAGGCCGCGAAAGATGCTTCATTGTGTAAAGTCTTTTGGCAAGTTGCTGTTATTATGTATAGTCATGACCAGCAAATCACAATCATTGTACACATTTTATACCTTAATTCCGAACAATTAAGCAGTAGTGCCCCCAAACATCACTTTTTATTTACATTTGATCAAAAAGTTGGATTTACGTTGTTTCGACTGTTTTTCACATTTTAGACTAAGAGTGAAAACATCAAAAGTGTTTCATAAACATGGAATAATTACTAGAAACTAACGCACATTGTCTTTTATTTTAGATTCTTTCAGGAAGCTCCATCCTGTTCCCTTGATGCAGCCTTAAGCTCTCTTGGTGATCAGGCAAGGAGCTTCTCGAGGAACCACCTGCAAATCTATTTCCAGCAGGACACGATTTTCTGGTGAGGCCAGAATTCAACTGACGGTATTTTATAAATGAATGCATTCATAGACTTTTGGATTATGATTTTGAAGGACATACATCCAGTCAGGTGGGTCCAAAACTTTCGATCGATACCTACACACAATATAAGCTACAGAAAAGCAACTTTTCCATTTGCAGCTCATTGGAGAACCATTTTAATCCATTTTTAGACTTCATTAGCGTTACATAATTACATAAGGAATGGCAGAGGTCCAGAATTCATTCATTAATTTTATCATTCATTAATTTAAGTCCCTTCCTCACGTCCAATTTTCTTCCAAACCACAAAAGTTTTTTTTATTTTACAGTCACTTCCTGTGAAATTTAAATTGTAACAAAAATCACCTCTTCCACTAACATTGTCAGAACTGAAATCTGCACTTTCCACACAATGATTCGTTTGAGTCGATGAGTCAGAAATAATTACAAAGAATTCACATGTATATTACACACACACACACACACACACACACACACACACACACACTCTGAGTTACTTCTGAGACCTGAACCAAAAGCTTTTTTTTTTCATTTTGTTTGCCAACCAACTAAACATTCCAAAATATGAATAAGAATTTAGGGGTTTTTTTACCTCCGTATCTGTGGTTTCAGGTGGAGAGTGTGAGAAAGTCCGGCTCCAGACGAAGGGAATCGGCGTGCAGCTCCGGGAGCATGGATCAGGAATGACTCTGTCATAGAGCAGCTGCGAATCAGAATTAGCACTAAATCTCTTTCTCTCTCTCTCTCTCTCTAACTCTCTCTCTTGCTCTCTCTCTCTCTCTCTTGCTCTCTCTCTGTGTGTGTGTCTCTCTCTCTCTTGCTCTCTCTCTCTCTCTCTCTCTCTCTCTCGTCCTTAACCAACCTGCTCTCTCCTGTCCTTGTGCAAGGTGAGGTCAGAACAGGGCAGGTTATAAAAGAACAATCAGGTTGCACAATCTTCAGTATATATTTATGTTATAAACTGTATTTGTTTATGCAGTGTTTTGTATGCAGGTTGCGTGTTCAGTTTGGGCCATGGATAATTAGATAGTATGACCTGATGAACGAGCAGGTGGATTGTTTTTATTCACTTACCCACAAGTCAGCAACCCCTGACGCTCCCCGGCCGTGGCATTTCCCCGGCTGATGCTGCATTTCGTAACCGTATTACAATTATTTTAATTTACCCAGTAAATAAGATGCGATAAACCTTTATTAGTCCCACAAGTGGGAATTTGCAGTCACTGCAGAAAGTGGACAGTACAAAAATTAAAAACTGTACCAACAGTACCGTATTAAACAACACAACACAAACGATCTAGAAATATAAATATGGACATGTGTATTGAAAAATATAAGTTAACTTAGATAAGTATATGTATTTATTGTAGAGATCGGTAGTAGATCAGTAATCTTAATACATAAGTAGTGATACTGTGCATGGAATGCTTGAAATATCTCTAGTTATTATTTGTTATTGTGCTTGCTAGGGCTGTACTAAATACTAAAACTGGAGCAATGAAGAGAAGATTCACAAGAATGGCACACAAAGTTGTGAAACGTTCCTGATTTTGTGGTTGGGTAGTATACTGGATAACATCACTGCCTTCCAAGCAAGAAAGTGAGGATGCTCAGAAATTACCAATATATTGAATAAACAGATAAATACGTGTTTAGACTGATTTTAGAACTGCATAATATGGACAACATTTCAGAACTGAGATTTTAACTGTACATATTGGGATTGTGATTCATTTCAGTACATTTCTGATGTCACAAAACCCACAGGGCAGCCAATCAGAAAAGTGTCCATTTACATATATCAGCCTTAAAGGCACAATAACAGAAGCAGCCTGTTTAGTTTTGTGGCTGGAAAATGGTGTAAGAATGAATTATGATGAATTTTGAAATCTTTTTGGTGCACGAACCCATCAAACGTCTGGAGAAAACTGAAAACAGAAGGAAAATGTACAAACATCTCAGCTAATTAGGGGCTTTAATGGTTAAATGTAAACAATCAGACTTTTGTTGGATTCCATGAAGACCTCCATTCAGCAGAGCACCCAGTAACTCACCTGGAGCTGCGATTGGTCTCCCTGTCAGAAACACTGTGATTGGTTAGAGGCTTATTTGCATATTGCAGCCTTCTGTGATATCAGTCTTGCAGAAACTGATATCGCGATAACAGTTAAATATGATGTATTGTGCAGTCCTAATGGAGAGGTATTTGGATGTTAGCTGAATAAATAAACAGGTGGATAGATGAGTGGAGAGTTGGATGAATACAGTTGGCTAGATATCTGCGTACACGGTTGGGTCTTTGGTAGGGTTGCACCGATACCGATACCAGTATCGGGTATCGGGCTGATACTTAGTTAAAATACTCGTACTCATATTCGTTGCCAATACCATGCACCGATACCACTGTTGTTCAGTGGTATCGATGCATGGTATTGGCAATATCCTATTTCACTACATAAACTGAACACACTGGGCAGATGTGATTTGTTGTCCTGCCTGACTTCGATATCTAGGGGAGACAACGAGCTGGAAACGTCAGATATTCTACGTCTTAAAATATCTACATTAAATATTTTAAGATAAAAAGATAAAAGATGACGACAGATAAAAGATAAAAAATAAAAGACGACGACAGGAGTGAGGCAGACAGTAAGATCTGTACTGCTACAGTGTTGAGGGGCGGAAAGGAAAGTACATCGTTTAACACAGGCAATTTGATTAAACATCTGAAGACACATCACAGTGCACAGAGTTGCTAATGCAAGTGTAGGACCGCAGCAACCAACCTTAACGCACAACGCACGTCTTTGTGTACATGATACTTTCTTTAAGGGTGTTTTCACATATAATCCTCTTTAAAGGAACCAAACTCAGTTCTCTAGAAGTGTTCCAAAAAGTGGACGTACAGAAAGGGGACTCTCTTTTTATGTTCACAGTGTGAGTTCATTTGAAGGGGCCCCGGTTCTGTTTCTGCTCCGGGGCTGTACCACGTCATCTAACTACGGCAAGCCTAGAGGGCGAAAACAGTCAAAGCAAATCCGGTGTTCGTAATGCGCGAGTTTAACTTAACCATGCCGCGGACTTCAAGCTTTGTTAAAACCAGAATGAACGGTTTATTTTTGCCCTGGAATAGTCTTCTGTTAATACTTTTTGTATTTAGCCTTCTTATAGGCTTGTCATCATCTGTAGAAGAGAAAATTAAACCTGTCTCCAAATTACTTGCACTTACGTGGACACCATTCTAAGAAATATCGGTATCGGTACTCGGTATCGGCAAGTACACAAATATCTGTTGTAAAAAAGTGTTATTGTTGCATCCCTAGTATTCGGTTAATTTAGAAACAGTTGGACAGATGGAGAATTGGATGAGTGGTTCGATGGATGGATGTCTGGATGTTGGGACAGATGTTGGATGATAGAGATGGATAAACGGATGAATCTATATATTGTTGGAAGGATAAATAATTGGATGTAATATAATTGGATACCTGGATGCTGGGTGGACATCCATTTATACATACACACACATATATAATTGGGTTGATATGGATGGACTGACTGGATAGAAATATAGTTTAATGGCTGATTAGAAATTGAAAGAGATTTGGATGGATGAGTAGAGGTGTGGATGGCTGGATAGATGGAGAGATAAATGTATGAATGGCAAGATGGTTGGTTGTTCTGACTGGTTAATTCATATTTGAACACTTTTTCTTGAAGGGACCCCAACCCAAAACTCAATAAAACCTCATTCTTATGTTAGACTGAACGACAACACTGATGATGATTAGCTGTGTCAGATATAATCTACAACTCTGCCTGTTAAAACAAGTACAAGTGTATGTTTCACCCCTCTTTAACTATATTGTAATTGGGGGTTTTGTATCAGTGTGTGAATTAATTCCCACCCTCTGTGGGATCTGTACGGCTCGTGGTCGGTGCTGCTGGCTAATCCTGCTCCATACAGCTATAGATTTACTGCATCTGTGTGAGGAGGAGCAGATTAGTGCCAAAGCTCCTGCCGGGGCCTTAAATAGAGCCTGCACACACACACTAACACATACACACACACACACAGAGGCCAGGACATTTCAGCTTAACTACACACAAATTCTGCCAGTCATCTTCTGTGGAACCTGAACAGACTTAACAGATTTATGATGGAGTGATGATGATGATGATGATCATCATTATCATCACCATCATCACCCCCATCATCATCATCATCATCATTATCCCATCATCACCACCATTACCATCATCAGCACCTTCATCATCATCATCATCACCCCATCATCACCATCACCACCATCATCACCCCATCATCATCATCACACCTGTCATCACCACCATTACCGTCATCATCACCATCATCATCATCACCCAATCATCACCATCATCATCATCATCCCATCATCACCACCATTACCATCATCACCCCATCATCATCATCACACCTATCATCATAATCACCCCATCATCACCATCACCACCATCATCACCCCATCATCATCATCACACCTATCATCACCACCATTACCATCATCATCATCATCACCCCATCATCACCCCATCATCATCATCCCATCATCACCATCATCACCACCATTACCATCATCATCATCACACCTATTATCACCACCATTACCGTCATCATCATCAACATCATCATCATCACCCCATCATCACCATCATCATCATCATCACCATCACCACCATCATCACCCCATCATCATCATCATCATCATCATCACCATCACCACCATCATCACCCCATCATCATCATCACACCTGTCATCACCACCATTACCGTCATCATCAC
>JBBPCX010000088.1:17626680-17641491 GCA_037974365.1 Hydrocynus forskahlii | reverse complement strand
TACTCAGGTGTGGCTTCTGCTTGGTTGGAAAGAAAACCTGCACCCACAGCGGCCCTTTCTGGACAGGTTTGACACCCGTTTTAGACATACGTTATTCTACGTCAGAGGAAAACACATGCACGCGCACACAGAGAGGAACTGTGGGAAAAGATGGCAGCTTCCTGTGTTTGTGTTGGGCTGTTCTTTGAGTGTAAGGAGGAAAAATACTGAAAGGAGTGTAAAGAGCATAAATAGTATAAAGATTATACAGGGTATAGAAGGTGTAGATGTGGGATTAGTATTTGTTGTCGGGGTTGAGTGTGTTTTTCCGGAACTCTGATGGATCAGGGCTCTAATGGCGAGTCTCCGGGCTCTAGGCAGCCCAGTCTGGACTCTCTCTGCAGGTACAGCTAACCGCTAACTCTCTTACAGAAAAAGTTTTAATACCACGACCTGGGAATATTTGTGTTATGCCTGCTATAATCACTCTCTGTATTAAAACGGCGTGATAAAAGACCATTAAACAACAACCATCTGCTGAAACCTGTCTGTTTTAGTGGGCCTAGTTATTTTATTAAACGTAGTTTATTAAACTACCATATTTATTCACAGCCTTAAAGTACAGCTAAACTACTACATTTACCCGCAATCTTAAACTACAGCTAAACTACCAGATTTACCCGAAAACCTTACGGGAACATTCAGTTACATTTAACTACTATTATGCTATTACTATTATACAGTGTTTATCTGCTCTGTAATTAATGCAGTGCTGTATAACGCAGCCTCTTTAATACTGATCCAGTACAGGACTTAACCTTGTGATGCTGTACTAAAGGTTCTTGATCTACCACAGCACTTAACCTCTGGGTTCTGTACTAAAGTTTCTCTTTAGAACACCGTACCCTGACTAACCCACTGTAGAACACAGGTTTAGCAGGTGACCCTAATTAAACACAGCTGTGTCAGCTTTTTAACTAATTAACTGGTCATGTAGAGTCATCAAAACACAGACAGGGGTTCTCCAGGACACTGGGATCCACAGTGATGCACATAATGGCAGTGAACTCTGTAACACCCTCCATTGTGTGTCTCAAAGTGAACTTTATTGTCATCTCAGCTATATACACGTATACAGTGAGATGAGATCTTACAGGGCACAATAGACACTCTAAACTAGAGTTTACTTGCACAAATGTGCAGTTAGGTACAAGGTCATTTTTAACATTCAGAAAAACTGCAAATGTTGCATTATCAGTCAGGTGGAAACAATATTTGAATGTAACTGTGTGATTTACATTTATATTGTGTGCACAGCAGTTCAAAACAAATAAATATACTGTCAGTCTTTGAAAAATGCAGTGTGTGTGTGTTGGTCAGTAGCCTTCACTTCTGTTAAATGTTATTTTCCAGCACCTCCACGTCTCGATCAGATTGGTCCTTTCAGACCAGAGGCCAGTCCAACTCCTCTGAGCAGAACTCTAACAGTGATCTTTCACCTCAGCTACGGGTCAGAAAGGTTACCTCTATGTTAACATAATAATAATAATAATAATGTGTTATTTTTATAGTGCCTCTCTTTGTTGTTATATATTCTTGTATATATAGTGTTTTGTTCATCTGTGCTGGATTGGGATTATAAACAAAAGTGTGTGTGTGTTTATTGCAGAAGACAGGAAAGCCTATTGCAAAGGTATGGTTTGAATTTACTTCACACACATTAACCCACCAAATAGTCTGAAAAGTTCATATGCAGTGAACTTTCTTATATATATATATCTCTCTCTCTGTTTCTCTTTCTCTTTCAGTTTAAGGACTCAGGGAAGGATGAAATTGAGCTGTTACCAAAGGAGGTGGTGCAGGACGCAGGTGAGATGCTGCTGATTTTTGTGTGCGTCAGTGACAGAGAAGGAATAAGTCATGTCCTATATTTCCCATACAGTGGAAAATTTCCTTTCAAAATCCTGTATAGAGTCTGTATAGAATCCTTGTCCAAAAAACTGGCTCGTAGTCATATTGTGATGTAGTGATATTGCGATACAGTAATGGTGTAATAATCATGTAGTGATATAGTGATTATCATATAGTGATTGATTATGTGGATTGTTATGTGGATTGTTTTATTATGTGCTTGCTCTCCTGTGTGTGTGTGTGTGTGTGTGTGTGTGTAGGCAAAGATGTGACATATATCTGCCCGTTTGTTGGTGCTCTGCGAGGCACGCTCACTGTCACCAACTACAGGATGTTCTTCAGGGGCCTGAACAGGGTAACACACACACAAAGTATTAACTGTGTCAGTGCTGTATCGACTACTAGACTTCATTAACAAGTTAAGTGTGTGTGTGTGTGTGTGTGTGTGTAGGACCCTGTTTTTGTGCTGGATCTGCCTCTGGGCGTGATCAGCAGAGTGGAGAAGATCAGTGGAGCATCCAGCAGAGGAGATGTCTCCTACGTCCTCGTCTGCAAGGTGTGTGTAAAGATGAAACAATAACAATGATGAAGAAAGTCAGACATGTTTCTCTGCTGATATATGTTTCAGTCATTTGTGCTGAAGTGATTTTGTGAATCTGCTCCTCAGTGAAGGTGTAGCATGGCTCTTACTTCATTACAGCAGGGGACACTGTGTGTCTTTTACTCTGTACACTCTCAACACCCACACCAGCACACACCCGCAGGACAGTTAGTCAGATTAGCCAGTGTTAGCTCTTTTCAGTTCACAGGGTTAGCTGGGTTGAATTCTCTGTTTCCATAGTTAGCTTGTTTTAGCTGCGTTCATGTAACAGGGTTAGCTAGCTTTTGCTCTTTTTTTTTTGTTTGTTTTAGTTTTATATTTTTTGCTTCCATATCAGCGTTGTCTGTTAGAAGAATTGCCTCCCTGTCCCCGGCCTGTCTCCCTGTCTGTAGTGTGAAGGCGAAAAGGGATGATCTAATTTAATACTCTTGCAAAATGATTCCTGCAGAGATTCCGAATTCCATCCAGTGTTTACATTCAGTGTTGAATAGATTGTGTGTGTGTAGGATATGAGGAGTCTACGATTTGTGCACAAGCAGCCGGACGATTCTTTAAAGAAGTCTGTTTTTGAAGTGCTGACTAAATACGCCTTCCCCATCTCCAACAACCTGGTGAGTGAGAGTGTGTGAGTTCATTTATAAATTTAGACGTATGTATAATTATTCATTTTGTTCTTTCTTTCTCTCTCTCTCTCTCTCTCTCTCTCTCTCTTCCTCTTCCTCTTCCTCTTCACCAGCCCCTCTTTGCGTTTGAGTATAATCAGGTTTTTCCAGAAAATGGGTGGAAAGTGTATGATGCTCTGGCAGAATACAAGAGACAGGTAGTGTTCATGTGTGTTTGAGTGCGTGTGCGTGCGTGTGAGTTCACTACTGTCCACTGGCTACATCTGTCTAGGACATATGTATATCTATCTATGATCATATTTGAGGCACTTTTGAAACTTTGCTGAATAGATATAAATGTCAATATCCATAATATATAAATTTATGTGATTGTTTTTTTTATTGAATCCATGATGTTACTTCAGTCAGTTTCTAAGGAAAAACTCTTACTCATGTGTGTTTAGGGTCTGCCCAATGAAAGTTGGAGGATCTCCAAGGTGAATGATCACTATGAGTTGTGTGACTCGTATCCTGCTTCTCTGGTCGTCCCAGTAACCATCACCGATGACGAACTCCGGCGAGTCGCTGCCTTCAGGGCCAAAGGTCGCATTCCGGTCAGTAACATCATTGTGACCCTAAAACTGACCGGAGTTCATGCTTGTGTTTAGTGCTAATGCTGCGTGGTTGGCGTGTGACCTAGTGTCAGGTTTTCCCATTCACAGAGAACTTTACAGTCCAGCTTTGGCTAATTTTAACACACCAGTATAAAAGCTAAACTTTAGCACAACCGCAACCAAAGGTGCCGTTTACAAGTCATCCTATAACCGAAACCACATCCACAAGGATTATCTATATGCAGTCTTATCTATTATGCTACAGTCTGTTTGTAGTTTAGAAAGTTTTGTGAAGAAAGTTACTTTGTGAAGAAAGTTATAAATACATTTATTTTTAAAAGGTTGAATGTTATAACAAACTGAAAATGGAAACATTAACATTGACATGCAGCTCTTCTTCTTGTCACTGTTTTGAATTCAGACACTGCTGTGTCTGATCAGACTGAATTGTGTGTGTGTGCGTGTTTGTGTTTGTGTGTGCATGCACAGGTGTTGTCATGGCTCCACCCTGAGAGCCAGGCAGCGGTGGTGAGGTGTAGTCAGCCGATGAGTGGAGTGAGCGGCAAACGCTGTAAGGATGATGAGAAGCTGCTGCAGGCCATCATGGATGCCAACGCTCAGTCACACAAACTCTTCATCTTCGACGCCAGGCCAAGTGTCAATGCCGCTGCTAACAAGGTCATTATTACACCTGACACACTCTTCCACACTGTATTACTGCAGTTGTGAGGTCTTACCTGGACTGTGTTCATGTATGACATGAACACAGTCCAGGTCAGGACTGTGTTCATATGAAGGTGTGACAATTCAGTGAAGGTGTGTTAAGGCTGTGCTCTGCTGCCGTTCATCCATTCCACTCGTCTTCAGGTGTGATTTGTCCTCACAGACTTGCAAGGAGAGGAGTCCTGCTTATTGTCTTCACTTCCATAATTTTACTGTGTGTTGCCAGATTAGCCTGCTTGTTAACCGCTATGTTATCTTCTTAGGTAATCGCACAGGTCACCCCACTGTCCTGACCAACTGACTGCTGATCCCGTGTTTAAATGTTTCTGATTTAAATGAACTGATCCAACATAGAGGTTTGTTTTGTCCCCCACCCGGCCTCGTCCATGGCCATTTCGCAAGACAACAGCAATTGCAGGGGTCTGAAGTGGGTGGGTTGGATCAGAGACTGATCCTAATTCTGTCTGAGGTGCTCAAATATTTCTCTATACTTTATTAAACAAAGGATACAAAAACTCAGCTGTTGGAGGAATCTGTTGGTCCTGTTAGCTGGGTGTAAATACTGAAGGGTTTTTGTCAGGATATAATAATAATAATAATACAATAACAATCACAAGATCACTAAGGGCTTCCGGTTAGAAAAGAAAGAAACAAGAAAATGAGGAAAGATTATAAAGAATAGAAAGATTATTAAACAATAAATATAGAAAACATCTAAGATGGAACCAAAAGAAATGTCAGACAAGATTAAAAAGCATATTCAATTTAGATAATTTAGACAGTGCAAATGGATCAGAGAGAGAAAGCATGCTTGAACAGATGGGTTTTGAGTGTGGATTTAAAGTGTGAAAATGAATTGATGTTTCTGAGCTTGGGTGGTAGTGAGTTCCAGAGCCGGGGAGCAGAGCGGCTGAAATCTATATCAACTGATATGCATGTGTGTATGTGTTTGTGTAGATGAAGGGTGGCGGGTGTGAAAGTGAAGATGCCTATCAGAACGCTGAGCTGGTGTTTTTGGACATCCACAACATCCATGTGATGCGGGAGTCGCTACGGAAACTGAAAGAGGTGGTTTACCCCAACATCGAGGAATTTCATTGGCTGTCCAATCTTGAGTCCACCCATTGGCTGGAGCACATCAAGGTGAATTGGACCAGAGAAACGTCACTAACTGACCTCACTAGCCAAAAATACCTGTAGATAGCTAACTGCAAACACTTTGCCTTTACCTAGTAGCCAGCGCAGCATTAGGTGCCAGAAAGTAACTATTGCACCATTTAAGGTGGAAGAGAATATTCTAATGAGCTAAATTCAAGTTAGCTAATTGTTGTCAGGGTGTGAAGATGAAGTCATGCAGTATCATACTAATTGGTAGGGTATAAGATTCCATTACTTGTTAGCTACATTAGCCTTGCAGCTCGAGTGCTAAATGATGAGGCATAGCGTTTGTGTGTGCAGTTGATTCTGGCCGGAGCGTTGAGGATAGCAGATAAGGTGGAGTCTGGGAAGACGTCGGTTGTGATTCACTGCAGTGATGGCTGGGACCGAACGTCTCAGCTGACCTCCCTCAGCCTCATCATGCTGGACTCGCACTACAGAACTATCACCGGCTTCCAGAAGCTGATTGAGAAGGAGTGGATCAGCTTTGGACACCGCTTCCAGCAGGTACACACACACACAGAGCATCTATACATACATGGTCAGTTGTGCTACCCCTGCTGGTTTGTGCTTGTGTGGGTATAGAGCATGTACAGAGTCAGAGACACAGTATCCCCTGCTGTATTGAGGTGGGAGCGGTGTTAAACCTACACTGAGGAGCAGATCCACAGAATCACTTCAGCATAATATTTTCCAGTGCATATTTTTTATCTTAAAAACGCTGTGTGTGTTGTATTGTAGAGAGTTGGTCATGGTGATCAGAATCACACGGACGCAGATCGCTCTCCCATCTTCCTGCAGTTCATCGACTGTGTTTGGCAGATGACGCAACAGGTTAGTTATGATAGCAACCGCCTTTTAACCCTGCCTAATTCCTTATTAATGTCTGAAATAATTCATCTCACTGTATGTGTGTGTGTGTGTGTGTGTGTGTGTGTGTGTGTGTGTGTGTAGTTTCCTGCAGCATTTGAGTTTAATGAGTATTTCCTGATCACGGTGCTGGATCACCTCTATAGCTGTTTATTTGGGACCTTCCTCTGTAACAGTGAACAGCAGAGAGTTAAAGAGGTGAGTGTGTGTGTGTGTGTAAATTTGATAGCCTTGAGCAATGGAAGCTACGTGTTGTTGGAGCAGCTGCAGAATAATTTTACCCTGAAACGTCAATTACTCTAGTTTATGATCCTTAATAATACATTTTAGTACTGTGGGCTAATAAAACAACTGACCATGTACTGCTGTTTACCTAGCATTTTTGTTTGTGTGTGTAGGAGCTGGTGAAGCGGACCGTATCTCTCTGGTCATTGGTGAACAGTCAGGGGGAGGAGTTTATTAACCCACTATATGTCCACTGCCCCGCCCATGTCCTACTACCCTCCGTCTCCATCAGACATCTGCAGCTGTGGGTCTCGTACTACATACGTTGGAACCCTCGCATGAGACCACAGGTACACACACACACACACACACGCTCTCTCACACACGTTTGTATCAAGGATTTGCCTATTTTTAGTAAAAAGCAGAAGAGAGGACTCATGTTTGACAGTTGGCAAAATCTTTTGTCCTCCACTCATCTTCTGTGATTTATTGAGCAGTTCAATTATACCTCAACATTTATTTTCCAACGTGCTGCTGAGGTGCTGAGAGTGGACTACCACCAAAAAAAATCCTGGACAGGATTTCCTTGTGGTCAGAAACTGACCCCTGATGAGAAGCAAAGAGAATTAAACACACTGCATCTGCACGTGAGCTGCAGTTTCTAACAATACACCAGCAAGGTGTTCTGATTATGTGGCTGTTAGGTGGTGCTACAGAGGAGAAGAGGTCCATCACGTTTCCTTGGAGTCCCCTGTTGGCCATATGTCTCAGCTTGTGTGTCTTTGTGTCTTCAGGAGCCGGTGCACCAGCGGTGTAAAGAGCTGCTTGCCAAAAGGGCAGAGCTTCAGAGGAGAGTGGAGGACCTTCAGCGTGAAGTGGCCAGTCGGGCCTCAGCCTCCTCTGAAAGGGCGGGGTCTCCCACCCGCTCCATCACTCCTGTACAAACATTTGTCTGATAGGAAAAGAGATTTGTGAAGCACAGCAAAGATGTGATTGGCCAGAATCAATCAATCAATCAGTCAATCTCTCTCTTTCTCTCTCTCACTCTCTCTCTGTCTCTCTCTCTCACACACTACTCTTAACACCAAACTCAGATCAGATGTGTAGAACACTCCAGTTTTGCTGATTTAGATGAAGCTGTAATGTTGGGTGTAATGTCCTCTTTATTACTATGTTATTACTATGCTCTGTGGTACATTAACGCAGTTACAAGGCCTTTACTATCAGTACTGTATGTGTTTATCCTGGTGTGTTTATTTCAGTAATGCTCGTTTTCCACAAACACACTGAGAGAAGTTGCGCCATTCGACCAGTGTGACAAAATATGAATGTGTTAGATTTGCATATTTAAATGAGCTGTCTTAAAGAATACTAACTTCACAAAACATTATAACAAATCTGATCATTTTTCTCAGCATTTTAATAAGGAATAAGCTTACATACTTGAAGCCAGTCAGGGGGCAGAATTTTAACATATTAATAAACTAAGCAGTCTTATACTATTCTGCCCCTCTGCTTCTGAAGTGTGCTTGAGAACTGTTACAACCAACTTCCCTGATCCAAAGACTGATAATGCTATGCAATGCATCATGGGACATGTAGTTTTTGTAGTAGTTTTTTTAGGAGCTGAAAGAAAACAGCACAGTGCCCCCTATTGGGGTTAAATGTCATTTCCAAATCGGAGGGAATTGAAATGCACTTAAAACTAAACACTGCAGAGATGAGGGGCTCCACACACACACACTAATGATTTAACAGTGATGACCTAACATTCCTGTGTAGCTTAAATAAATAATCTTAAAAAAATAATCTTTAAATAAATAAACTATGATTTAAAAACATTGTATTCTTTGTCTGATTGTCTGGATTTACACGCACTAACAAAAACTTGAATAAACACGTGGAGAAATATAACGAGCACAGAAACTTGGTTAGGGCGTTCGCCCTGTGATCAGGAAGTCATGGGTTCGATTTCCAAGACTGCTAGACACCTCTGGGGTACCCTGAGCAAGGTACCATCCCCACACACTGCTCCCTGGGTGCTGTGTTCCTGGCTGGCCACTGCTCCACTGGGTTAAATGCAGAGGAAGAATTTCGTGCTGTTCACACTGCCTACTGTGGTGTGTTCATGTATGACCGTATGATCACTTTCACTACTTCCAGACAGGTGACGGGAGGCTGTAACTTCCTACCTAGCTGTGTGGCCAGCAGACCCAGCTAACCTTGAATTTGATCAAGAGACAAAGGTCTAAACCGTGTTCACACTGCAGGATCTTCTATCTTCTACTACTTTCAGCTGCTCCTAGTTAGGGGTCGCCACAGAAGATCAACAGTCTCCTTTTTTTTGTCCTCTGTATCTTCCTCTCTCACTCCGACACCCTGCTTGTCCTCCCCCACCACACCCATAAACCTCCTACTAGGCCTTCCTTCTCATCTTTTTTCTCTTCCCTTGCAGCTCCATCCTCAGCATCCTTCTCCCAAAATACCGAGAGTCTCTCCTCAGCACCTCTGACGTTTCCTCCATTGCAGGATGAGTCAAAAATCTGTTTAGACTTGAATTCAGATTGCAGGTGGTACAGCTGACCAAATTCAGTCAGATCAGCTTTTGCTTGCATATACATGTTGGATGTCTTAGTAACAATGGAGGCATGAGTGAGAACAGGCTAACAGACTCCAGCATTAAAATTCATAGGCTTTCAGATCTTTACTGAAGGCCAGTGTGAAACTACATACACAGTAAATACTAAATGTTCCCTAAATGTCTGCGACTTTATAGTCTTTTGCCTCATGATGCCTTGCATGTATCCCTCCCCTAAAAATGGGTTCAGTTTGAGGCCAAAAGCTTCTCAAACTCTGGTAAAATGACATCTCAGACATCAGGCAGCACATTCATAGCCACATCATGGAACAACTTTGTGTGAAAGTCTTTTAGAGACAGACATCTGGTTCTGTTCACCACCACCGTGAACAATTTTTACTCTAAGTGCCTCCAGAATCAGAATCAGAAAACTTTATTGATCCTGGAGAAAATTGCTTATGTTATAACTGCAAAGACATACAGGGACACAGAGAGAAGAACAATATAAAATATAAAGTCTAAATAAACCTAAATAAAAATCTGTAGAAAAACACCTCAATACACTATGAAACTACACTATGCTCTATACAGAAATGCTACAGATAAGTAACACAGTTAAGTGAAATCTAACACCACGGATGGTAGTTAGGAGTACGTTATTGAACTTCGTCGAGATCAGTAGTATGATTTATGATTTTGAACCACCCTGTTCACATTTTTGTTAAAGGGGGATTCTGGAAAAAGCGTTTCCCTTTGAAGTTAGGTCTGGGTTACTGGTGGAGCTCCTGGTCAGTGTTCTGCTGTTCTGATGATCTCTGCTGTCCTATCAGTCCTGATTAATACTGAAGGGCTGATCAATAGTTGATCAATAGTTATTTTTGTCTCAGTAATTAAGGTTATAGTGCTCCTAAATTCACTGAGGATTAATGATAATAATTATTAAGGAGGGTCGAGATGGTTAGTAAGGATTAATAATGATTAATTTCCATTGTTGTTGTGATTAATACTGCCGTGTTCCTTCGTTCAGGCCTTCCTGTTGTGTTTCAGGGTCCACGTCATCACGCACGCACCCGACCCTGTTACGTCCATTGTTGCGTCACAAGCTATGGGCGGGACGATTTCAATGGACGCTGCTGATTGGTTGAGGCCATTCAAACCCTGAAGCCCCGCCCCCAGCACCTCGCTCCCGATTGGCCGGCGGCTCTTTCCTTTGTGGCGCGGGTCAGTTCCGGTTCGGATCGGAGAGCCGGAGCAGAACACACACTTACACTCTCACATACACATACACATACATTCACACACACTGCACGCGAGAGGAGTGTGTGTAGGGAGAGAGGGTCTGATCTGTGTGTGTCTGTCCGCCATGGCCACCCCCGCTCTGTACGCCTGCACCAAGTGTAACCAACGCTTCCCCTTCGAGGAGCTCTCCCAGGGACAACAACTCTGCAAGGTGGGGGAGGAGAGAGAGACAGAGAGCGAGAGAGAGAAAGAAAGAGAGTGAGTGGTGTGTAGGAGAGTGTGTGTACATGTGTAGATGAGTGTGAGAGTTTGTGTGTAAGTGCAAGACCGTGTGTAGGTAAATGTGTGTGTGTGTGTGTGTGTGTATGTATGTATGTATGTGTGTGTAAAAGAGAACATGTATGTACATGTATGTGTGTACATGTATACGTGAGTGTAAGAAAGAGTGTGTGAGAGAGAGAGGTTGTTGGGGCTTAATGCGCGTGTGTGTACAGTATTGTGTAATACAGTTTTATGTATGACACCGAGGGTACACTGTGTTTGTGGTTTTAAGAGTTTGTAGGGTTTGCTGGTGGAGTCTTGGGTTTGGAGGCTTTGGGCAGCTGGCGGCCTGGTGCGTAGGGAGTTGCAATTGGAAGGTGGTGGTTTGAATCCCAGGACTTCCAGTTGCACCACGGAGGTACCCTTGAGCAAGGTACCGCCCCCACACATTGCTTCCCGGGTGCTGCGTCGCTGGCTGTCCACTGCTTCACTTGGTAAATGGGTTAAATGTAGAGAAAGAACTTCAAACTGTGCTCTGTGCTTTGGTGTGTTCACACGTGACTACAAGGGGCTGCTTTACTCTCAAGGGCTTAGACTTTCAGTGCTCCAGTACTGCTGAAAGGTCAGATCTGTAAGGCAGTGGAGGTGAAATATGTCAGATCACCTTTTAATCCAGAACACCCAGAGAATGTGTATTCTGACTCTTGATTGGCCGAGAGCAAGCAGAAGGAGGGAGCAGGGACAGTTCAACATCCTTTGAGTGTCTGCATGAGTTTCAGTGTGTGTGTGGCTTACTTTTCTTGCAGGAGTGCCGTATCGCCCATCCCATTGTTAAGTGCACCTACTGCAGGACTGAGTTTCAACAGGAGAGGTACCATCAAACACCAGCACACCCTGATCCCCCTTCACCAGCCCCACCCACACAATATCTGCCCCATTTTCTGTTAAATCAGCTCCACAGTTACAGATGGTAGTCCATCTTTTAGACCTCTTAACCACCTTCATTAGGTAAGCAGGTTTTATTCCGTTATTCTGTCCACCACCCAAATAACACCTGCTCTTTGGTGGTCCTGTGGGGGCCCTGACCACTGATGAATGGGGTGAAGGGAGGTAACAAAGTTAGATGGACTTATGCTAGTAGTCTAAAGGACTCATGCACTTCAGTAGTCTGAAGGACTCTGTACGGGGGAATTATCACACATTTGAGAGCAGCAGTAGCAAAAACTTTCACTCTAACAGCACTTCACTGGCAGCTCTACCGACCATAACTCTCCCTGAACTGACCTTCACAGCAGTAAACTGTGTGAGTTCAACCTTTCTCAGTGATGCTCCTGTCCCGCTGGGTGGTCCGTTGCTCCAGGAACATTGCATGTGTGAAAGGGGCAGCCGGTAACGAAGACATTTAGCCACGTTGCCGCTGTCCATCAACTCTATCAGGCTAACCTCAACCCTTGACTCCAAACTCTAATCCTTATCTCCTAAACATGAACCCTAATTCCTAATCCTAACCCATAACCCAGAAACATTTTGAAATTCAGTTTTCCTTTATATACTCTCCAACCAGTGAAAGGTTTATTCAGACTCCACTTTCCGTCCACTTTTACCAAAATACAGAGTAAAAGAGGAAATCTGGATTTACAGAATCTCTTCTTGATATTTGTTTTTATTATTATTTTTGCACTTGTAAGGACCAGTACATTGTTTTGGATGCGAATGACAACAAAAATAATTGTTGTGTTTATGCTGATCTGTGTTGTGAATTGTTTCCGAAATTGTTTTTGTTTCAGTAAAACCAACACCATCTGTAAGAAATGTGCACAAAACGTCAAACAGTTTGGCACAGTAAGTTCCTGCTACGCATGTCTGAGCGTGAGTTAATTGTGATGATAATGTTTTGGTTAATGTATGTGGTGTGAGTTAATTGTAATGATAATGGTTGATTTGCGTGTGTCTGTGTGTGCGCAGCCAAAGCCATGTCAGTACTGTAACATCATTGCTGCATTTATCGGGACGAAGTGTCAACGCTGCACCAACTCAGAGAAGAAGTATGGACCTCCGCAGACCTGCGAACAGTGTAAACAGCAGTGTGCCTTCGACAGGAAGGAGGAGGGCCGGAGGAAGGTAACGCACTCACACGTACACACTTGTGCAGAGCTGGGTGTGTGTGCTGGGTTTCAGAGTCAGTGTGGAGGGTCTGACCATCAGTGTGGAGAGTTTATTACACTGTGGTTTGGCTCTGCTGCTCAGTTCACCCTCACTAACACATTGCTCGGGCTGCTGTAACAGCACACACTGACTCTGGGGGGCTGTGGTCTAAGGCCATGTAGATCAGCCCCCCTGAGCCAGAACACAGTGTTGGTTATTAAAGGTGTTATAAATCGGGTGTGTATGTTTTAGATGGGAAAGCTACTGTATTGGTTATTAAGGGTGTAATAGTTGATTTATAAATAATTTAGATGGAGGGAGAGCTGCTGTGTAGGTTATTAAAGGTGTAATGTCTCATAAATGTTTTAGGTGGATGGTAAGCTGCTTTGCTGGCTCTGCACTCTGTCGTATCGGCGTGTTCTACAGAAAACTAAAGAACAGCGGAAAGGCCTTGGCTCCTCCCACTCCAACACATCATCACTCAGTGACAAAGAACATCGACATCATCATCGACACAGCAGCTCGCACCACAAGTGGGTAACACACACACACACACACACACACACACACACACACAATTCAATGAAGCAGGATTTCCAGTTTATTCACTTTTGGTTAGTTTATGTATTTCTGTCTCATGATGGTGGGCCTGTAGATATGAGGGTGGTGGGTGGAGCCGAAAGTCGGGAACTCTGGCCGTTTAGGTTCTTCTCTGTTCTCCTAAAAGTGTGGAACATCAGTCATGGCCCAAGTCTGGTTCCATCTCAGGGGTTTCCTCTCACTGAGTCCATGTTAGACACACCCTGAAGTGTCCTCAACTTGCCCAACCTGTTCTAAATCCTGTAAGATTTTATTCCATGTTTCTTCTTCTTTTATTCCATGATTTTATTCCTCACACATGCCACTCCCACAGTTACCACTTACCGTTTTACAGCACTCATGGTCAATATATTATTAATATTTTAATTCGTATTCTGGTTAAAATGGAAACATACACACACAAAAAACGTCTCCCACTGTAAAAAAAAAAAAAGAGAGAGAGAGGCCGAAGTGAGCTGTGATGTCAGCGAGAATGCTGCTGTTCCAGACTAAGCCACCGTGTCCTTTCATCTTTGGGGGTCCAGACTCCTGGCTGAATTTGTTAGAATGAGTGTTCATACTCAACAGACTCCATTTTGAGGAACGGCTTTTGTCTAAACTGAAGGTTTTTCATGAGCCGAACCCCAAAGGCTCTGGATCAGTGTTGGTGTGTGTGTGTGTGTGTTTTAGGCTGAGTGGCAGTCTGAGTCCAGAGCAGGAGCAGCGTCTGTGGGATCAGAGGTGAGCTCCTCACTGATGCTGGTGCTGTTGGTGTTGTCACAGCGCTGGGAGTGTTGTTGTGGAAACAGAGATAAGAGATGCTGTTTTCTCTTTTACAGCCATAAATCATCCTCCATCCAGAAGGAAACTCCAAAGAAGAAAGCAAAACTAGAGCTCAAACCGTCCAACGGAGACAGGTGTGTGTGTGTTCAGATACAGTCTGAATTCTTAGTCGACTACTTTCTGTCATTTATATTTACTATTTGGTTTTTTTTGTTTTGTTTTGGGGTTTTTTCCCCTCTTCACTCTTTTTTTTCTTTGTTTTTGTTCTTTTCTTCATTTTCTCTTTTCTGTCATTTCACTTCATTCTCTTGTTTTAAACCCTGCAGTAGTTCAGTCGCTCAGTCAATGGACTCTGGAGGAACCGATAATTTTATCCTGATCAGTCAGTTGAAAGAGGAAGTGATGTCACTGAAGCGTCTTCTTCAGCAGAGGGACCAGACCATTCTGGAGAAGGACAGGAAGGTATACACACACACACACACACACACACAGTGTGTAAAACACTGAACAGCAGGTGGCACTGCTGATGTTTGGTGACCATCT
>JBBPCX010000088.1:17598378-17616955 GCA_037974365.1 Hydrocynus forskahlii | reverse complement strand
AGCAGACTTGGGCCTATAAATAATTTTGAAATAACCGTTATTTAATTGAAGGCGGAGAAAGAAGACGGCAGCAGCAGCAGGTTATTGCCCATTAAAACAGGCTAACTACCGTAATTAGAAACTTCAAGCAAAAAACTTTTGAGTGATGGAAACTAGCCACATAGATTAACTGGCTTATTTCATAAAACAAAAAGCTCAAGTTAGTGTGAGCCCTGTCCTTGGTCGCTCTGCTGCAGGACACAGAGACGTCAGCTTCAGCCTGAGTGCACAGCAGTCAACCAAATTCAGACGGTTGCGGTACTTCGTCTGCATTGCCCGCTCTCTGCTGCGCTCAGTCCGCGCTGCGGCCGATGGTTGTTAAGGAATTTGTTTACGGAGGTTGCTATGGAAACGACATGCCGGTAGTAGGGAAGGTACTCAAAGTACTTTCTAATCATTCCATTAATATATTATTACATCTAATTTCGTGTTCATATGAACAAAGTTTGTTTATTGTATATGCTTAAAAATTCTAATTAATAAAATGGACGCCCCCCATTTGCGTCTGAGCGCTCCCCTCTCAGCTGTCTCATTCTCAACGCCCCCAAGGGTCAGAAAACTTAAGAGTCAGAAAACTTTATTGGCCCTAGAGGAAAATGCTTATGTAATGACGGCTAAGACACAGACCCCAGAGTAGCGACATACACTCATTAAAGGGCTTTTAAGATATTAATCACCGTAAACCAGTGACCCGAACGCAAGATACCACAGATAACCCAGCTTCCCTAACTGGGTTATCAGAATCCCAAGACTCTGGAGGGCACAGTAGCATGTTTCGACAGAACACCGGACCGGGTTAAAGTTGCGCGGTGCGATTAATCAGCGTTATTTTTAACGTGTTTTTCTGTGATTAATTGATCGAAATTAATTCGAAATCCCTTGTATAAACATGCCAAAACTTCTAACAAAGTTGAGAGAAGTGGTACTTTGTAAATGTCGGGCATTGTAGATGAAAACCTAATGTCAACAGGGCGCATACTGTGACATCATGAGTGGCGCACAGTACGACGTGAAACAGTCCCGTTTGTCAAAATCTTCGTTTTTCTTGTCCACACGTAAACGCAGAAACGGAGTTTTCAAAAATCTCCACTTTGGCCGGAGTTTTCAAAAACCTCCGTTTTCAATGACCCAAAACACCGTTTACGTGTGGACGAAAACCCAAAACGCATAGAAAAACCTCAGTGTTCAGAAATACCCGTGTACGTGTGGAAAGGGCCTCATACTCATTTTGTTCCTCTGTGTGTGTGTGTGCGTGCGTGTGTAGATAAGCTGCAGAGATTCGAGGTGCCACTGAAGGTGCGTTTGAGTCCACAACCGTGGACCCCAGAGACCGGCCTGGTGACGGACGCCTTCAAACTGAAGAGAAAAGAACTGCAGAGGCACTATTCACGTGACATTGAGAGGATGTATGGATGTAAATAACACACACATTTGTAATTGTAAACAATGTTAGTTTTTACAGGGTAGAGGTAACATGCTGCTACCTGGTGGCGGGTTAGATTATAGCCCTGGTTTTTGATGAACATTTTATTTGTGTTTTGATGCCTCGGATAAAAAAAAACCATTCCAGATATTTTGATACATCCTTTTTTTTACTGTAAAGTTTGTTTTGAAATGAGCAGTTCAGGACTCTGTAAATAAGGGATTCATTAATGAATTAACAGTGCCTGCACATATGCGGTGAGGAGCAGAAAACTACTTGAACTGGAATGAAGTTCCAGCTGGAGATGATTTGCACCCAAACACCTTAAGACTAGTGCTAGTGCTTACACAGATGCCCTACCTTTTCTGGTAGTTATTACTGATTGCAGCTCCTTGATGCCCACAAATAAATATCTCAAAAAACTGACCACCCCCAATCATCTCAGTACTAACAGTAATAGTGCTGATTTGAGTGTAAGGTTAAAAGTAAGCATGAGCCTTAGGCTGCTAAAGCAAGGTATTGAGTTGTTAATGTTTATTTAGAGGATGAGTGGCTGACACTGACTCAACTATGAGACAGGTAGCAAGTGTTTGTGTGTTTGTGTTGTGCATCGGCATAATTTGCGTGAATTTGCCCGTTTTCACACGCAGTGCCAATAAACAGCAGAAACTTAGCAATGTTTTAAGGGAGTTACCGTGTTCTGCGTTTTACTTTTACTTTTTAGTTAAAAAAAACTTAACAGTTGTACATTTTAATTGGTTAAAATGGAGCAGAAAATTTTCATTGGCAGCAAGAAGACATAAGTTGACTTTTGACTTCTGCAAACCTGTAAACATTCTGTCACATTTTACAAGTTATGTGCCTCCAGTTTTAAGCTCAGCCTCTCTGCAGGCAGTAAATGCTCATTCTCGTTGACTGAGAGTGTCCATTCAGGAGAGAGATTAGCACAGTAGTGTTTTCATTTAATTTAATTTTGGTGCTTTTCACAGACTTCAAGTGATAATTGTGTTCTGTCAGTGCCGTTGTTTTGAAGTGCAGCTGCTATGAAACACACTGTGCTACTTCTGTTAGCTGCCTGACGCTTCACCCCAGCATGTGTGATTAATATGAGCAAAACTGAAAAGGTCAAAAAGGTTGTTTCTGGTGGTCACTGAGGCATTGTCGCCCCCCTCTGGCACGGACAGAAGTCATATTAGGCATGCCCTAAATTCAAATTGTAAACAAATATATATGTATGTACACAAATATTGCAAATATGTACATATATACATACCATTCCTACCGTAGACTTACCTCATGACCGCTGAGGTCCATTTGGTTTATAATCCTGTAAATTGTTCAAAAAGTGTAAACATTTCAGTTTTGCCTGTTTTTCTCCTCGTGTAGGAATATCAGTCCAGCACAATCAACAGTGCTTGTTTCACCCTGCTAAGCTAACGTGGCTAATGAGTGAAACCTTACAGCGGCCAGTTAGCATTCTGTTAGCCACGTTAGCGAGGTTGGGTGATTTATTGTTTTAAAATGTTCTGTTATCCAGCTGTATTTTACAAACATTTGCATGTTCGTCATTTCATATAATCATTTCACCCATTTTGTCACAATTCCTCTCTCTGTTTAAAATGTGAACAGGCCGGTTCAGAGTGGGTTTGGTGTAAAACCATTCATGGTGAAGGGATACATGCAGGGCGTCATGAGGCAAAATAGTCCTCGAAGAATACTAATTTTGTTCAGAATTATTACTATTTTATCATCACCATTCCAT
This sequence comes from Hydrocynus forskahlii, assembly GCA_037974365.1. NCBI lineage: Eukaryota > Metazoa > Chordata > Actinopteri > Characiformes > Alestidae > Hydrocynus > Hydrocynus forskahlii. The sequence goes on along the minus strand of JBBPCX010000088.1, from coordinate 17,613,731 downwards.
ATTAAGACTCAGAAGGCACATGTAGCTGCACAAATAATATACCTATGTGTTAGAAACGTTTGGTTCCATTCACCACAATCTTGTTTCCCACCAAACCCACTCTGAACCACTCGGTTTACACACAGAATTATGGAATTTTGGAAAAGTGACGGGGTTCCACTTGAAGTGTGTCCAGCTTCATATAGTTCAGTACGACTGTGTTTGTCAGAGTTGTGATATTTTGCAGCTCAGATTTATAATGATAATATGCACTTTTGATAAACAGTGTATAGATTAATTTCAAAAATAAAAACTTACATTTGGTTAAGAAGTGTTTATGTTGTTTTTAAAACACACACACACTTTGCAAGTATTGAAAAACTCTGGGTTTCAAAAAATATGCGTATAAACACACACACACACACGCATTACACACACATATATATGTTCCGTATATGTATACAAACCTTACCTTCCTTTACATTTATTTATAAAAAAATATTTAATTATACAAACTGTAACACCTCTTTATGTACACACTTATATTTGTATATACATATATTTAGTTTTTACTGAATATAATGCATAATATAAAAAGTAAATTTAAATAAATTATTACAAATATTACTAACATTAATTATTGTTGTTATTATTATTATACTAATGAATAGTTAGATGAGCTTTGTGTTTGGGGAGGAATACAACCCGCCCAAGGTTCCTAGAAACTACGAGCTCCTATCACACCGTCCTGCACGGGCCAGCACAGCACTAAAACTGACTGTGTGTGTGTGTGTGCGTACGCGTGCGTGCGTGTGTGTATGGGCGCAGAATGTTCAGATACCGTAAACCCCCTGTCACCTGTCCTGAGGCTCCGCCCTCCTCTCAGGTGACTGTAAACAAAGCAGAGGGATGCGGAACACTGCAAGGGCAGAAAAACGATTACTCTCCTTCACCTTTATTTATTAAAAATACAAAATCTAACTACATAAACTGTAACTTTTACTTTCTCCCTATATACTTTTATTTAACAGGATAGTATTTGTTTTACCAGTCATGTCATCAATATGAAATATGAATTATGTAATTAAAAATGCAGTGATGAATTTTGCTCAATTCCATCATGTATTATTATTACACTACCAAATATGTGTAGCTGGGGAGGACAGGCTCGAAACATAAGCTCTTTTGCCTTTATTTATTATAACACACAGTATTGATATATTTCCACAGCAGTAAACATTTCGATTACATCATACTGTTGCTACTGGCGTTACTGATCATTTCCTGTTACATTCGTTTAATCACTTTATTTATGATACACTGTAGAGTGTTTCACAACTGCCTTGTGTGTGTGTGATGGCACGCAATATCAATATAATCCTACATCAGTAAATATTTATATTACAGTATATTATTGCTTGTGGCATCACTGCTCATTTATGATATTAGTTTCATTATTTGAATTATAAGTGTTTAATAACTACTTTTTAGGGGTATGTGCAGTGTATGTGCGTGTGTATCTGTGTGTGTGTTTGTAATGTGTATTTGTATATCGTGAGTATGTGTTTGTGCGTATGTAAGGTGTGTAATGATTCTCTCTGATCAGCAGGAGGCGCCTCTCCGTCCGGCCCAGCAACACAAGCGGCGTAGAGCGGAGAGAGGCCGCTTTCACACTATTTTGCGATTTTTTATTTCATTTTTCCTCCCGAAGGCGGATTATTAGTGAAGATCTGAAGCTGCCCTCTCCCTGTTCAGCCCAAGGACAGTAATAACTCTGAGGTTTTCCTCCAGGGTTTGTGTTTCTCCTCTTTAATATCGGCGGTAAGTTTATAAAATGGCGGCCGAGGCGCCGCTACGCTTTTCGCACCGTAAAAAACAAAACTTTACTACAAACTTTACTTTAGGTCCACTTTGGCCACTTTTATTCGCTTTGTTTTGTTTTACGGCGTGTCTCTGATGTGGATGAGGGGGTTGCTTGGCTGGTTAGCCGCTGGCTAAGTGCTTAACTTCAGCCCCGTTACGTGCGGCGCTAATGCTAACGCTAGCTGGAGCCCCTCTCCGTGTCTGTGAGGGGCTTCAGGAGAGCTGCGCTAATACCTCAGTCCGACCTCTGAGGAGAACCGAGCTCAAAACAGCCCCACGGAGTGTGTGGGGGCGTTATACTGCTCCGAGTGTGTGTTGTGTGTGAGTCTGCTTGTGTGTTTAGCCGTTAGCCCTCTGTGTGTGTTTGAAGTCTTCGTCGAGATGGAGGCCGCAGCCCGTCCAAACCAAACCGAAACCCTGGAGCTCCAGAGACCTTCTCCCCCGTAGCCGCGTGGTCCACCTTTAACAGGGCAGCAGTTACATTGTGGCGCATGTGGAACTACAGACAACCCTGTACACGATTTAAGGTGGAACGGACGTCTCGAAATTAAGAAGGCAACTTCTGAGAAGCTCTGGGAGATTCAGGGTGCCATTTAAGGTGGAACAGATAGTTCTTAATCATATAAGGTGGAACATAGTTCTAAAACTTAAGGTGGAACAGGCAGTTCTTCATAATTTAAGGTGGAAGAGAGAGTTCTAAAAAGGAAGCCCACTTAGTTTAAGGTGGAACAGACAGTTCTAAAAGGAAGCAAGCTTCAAAATGAAAGGTGGAACAGAGTTCATCCTTTAAGGTTGCAGAGAGTTTTAAAAAGGAAGGCACTTCATAATTTAAAGTGGAACAGACAGATCTAAACCGAAGCCAACTTTACAATTTAAGGTGGAACAGACAGTTCTAAAAGGAAACAAATTTCTTTTAAGATGTAAAGTGTCCATTTGTCATATGTGAACACAGCACAAAGTGTGTGATTGTTCTCTTCACTTAACCCATTCACCAAGTTAAGTAGCGGGCAGCCAGGAACACAGCGCCCGCGGAGCAGTGTGTGGGTATGGTACGTTGCTCAAGGGTACTTCAGAGGTGCCACTGACAGACCTGGGATTCAAACCCACGATCTTCTGATCCCAAGGCCAACTCCCCAACAACTAGGCCACCAGCTGACAGTTCTGAAATGAAACCAACTTCATCCATTAGTTGGAAGAGAACAGTTCAACACAGTGCTAACTTCACAATTTAGGGTAGAATGGACAATTCTTTTAGAGCTTCAACCTCATACCCGGTGAAGCTCTGGATAATACCTGTGCTGCATTGAAGATATAACTGACAGTTCTAATTCAGTTCGGACTTCACCCATATACCAAGTGGAACTGCTCACAGTTTAAGGTGGACAACAGACAATTGCGTTAAGCAGCCTATTTCACTCTCATAGAAACTGAAGCTGTTTATAAAGTTGGTTAAACAGGCCAAGACCAAGGAGAAGCTACTGAAGAACTTTAAATGCAACTTTCATAATTAGCCATTATTGTTGTTATTGATATTTTATGCTATGTGTTAAATGTGTGTGTTCGTACAGAGCAAGTGCCGGATCGAATTTGGTCCTCCTGTTCGGGGGATAATCTTACACGCTCAGAAGGAAGTGGAAAATGTTAAAGAAATGATCGCTCCTCAAGAGTTACAGACGGACTTCCACTTCCCTCAGTAAGTTCACACCAACTCACATATGTGTTCCCGCTGCTCGGCCCCTGAGGTCCTGTGCTGAATTCAGCTGGGGTTTAAATTTGGGCACATGTTTGGAGCTGGAAGTAGTAAACAGTGTCACAGAATCCCTAGAAATGCTGTAACTTTGTGAGACGGATGACAGGCACAGGTGCAGATAGGACTGGCTTCTGTGTAGTGCTTAGACTGTGCCATGATGTGGGGCTCTCATGTTCTTAGAGTGTGCTAACACTGTCAGGTTGTGTGCTGCACTTGCAGTAAGTGTGCTGCACCCTCAGCTCTCTGATACACTCCTGTGAATACACCACCTGTAAAGCTGACTCCATCTCTAAACAATTTCTACTGTATGTTTGTAGTGAAGCAGATAGCCAGCTGTCCTCAGATACAGACTTGGAGGATCCTGAGGGGCGAAATGCCAAATCTGGAAAAGGAAAGGTAATTTTCAGCCAATTAGAGCTTTCGTACACATTCGCCAACCAATCAGCTTTCAGAGCAGTATATGGGGAAAGTTTGTTGTGCTGCATGATTGTGTGTCTAATGTTTATCTTGTGTGTGTGTGTGTGTGTGTGTGTAGAAAGGTAAGAAGGTTGCAGGTGAGAAGGGTAAAGGCATGCAAGTTCGTGCACAGGGCCGAGTGAACGGACACCATCAAGAGAATGGCATGGAGAACCTCAGCCTATTTGAGATCGTTAAACTGGGCAAGAGTGCTACACAGGTACACACACACACACACACACACACTCATTGACCGGATATACAGTGCACTATGTTGGGGATTCAGACTACTCTCACTCTCACACTCTCTCTCTCTCTCTCTCTCTCTCTCTCTCTCTCTCTCTCTCTCTCTCTCTCTCTGACTCAGTCGGTGGTGGATGACTGGATTGAGGCGTATAAGAATGATCGAGATGTTGCTCTGCTGGAGCTCATTAACTTCTTCATACAATGCTCAGGCTGTAAAGGTAAGAGCAGTTTGTATTATAAATGGTATAAACACCATGTTTTATTGTCTAAAACACTGTATATGTTTTAGGTGCTGTGAGTTCCGAGATGTTCAGGCACATGCAGAACTCTGAGATAATCAGAAAGATGACGGAGGAGTTTGATGAGGTATGAATCTATTAATGGGACCTGATGGTTTGCATCTGATTCAGAAGTCATATTCCGAATATGTGTGAGATATATTTTCAATTGTGGTCTCCCCAGTTAACATGGCAGTTAACGTGTTTAGCTGTAAAACATAATTATAAATACTGTGAAAGTGAGATTTCAGTATGAGTTCTCGAGTATTTATACACAAATACCAGGAAATATTTGAGGCCTGTAAAATGAACTTTTTTATCTGCTTGGAAATGACCTTTCTTGAGACTTTCATGAACTTTATTTTGCACTACTATGTGTGAGTGGGGGTATGTGTACATGAATCTCATAGTTCTCAGTCGCTATATACCAGAAAGAGACTGGGGATGAAATGAGTTGTTAAAATGTGGTGTTTTTCTCTGTGTGTTCAGGACAGTGGAGATTACCCTCTGACCATGGCGGGACCTGTGTGGAAGAAGTTTCGGTGGGGTTTCTGCGAGTTTATTTCGGTTTTGGTGCGGCAGTGCCAGTATAGTATCATCTATGATGAGTACATGATGGACACGGTCATCTCTTTACTGACTGGTCTGAGCGACTCGCAGGTCCGAGCATTCAGACACACCAGCACACTCGCAGGTAACACACCTATAACCCTCACCACCTGATCCCTCACATCCACATGCAGCTCACTGACTGCCCAGACAGGTCGTTTCTGTATCATATTGGTGTAAAAACTAGTAAATCTTGACACATGTGAGGTTTCACTTTCTGCCTGTCCAGAGACCAGCAGTGCTGGCATCAGTCTGACTCTGCTTCCATATTAGAGACGCTTCATCAAACCAACCGTGTCTTCACACCAGGCTCTTATTGTAAATGCTGCTCTGAGCATTTTACATGTTGGACAGTAATTTAAAGAGCTCCTACGCGTGTGATTTCTCAGTATGTCTGCTCTTTTTGGATCAGTGGCCGTGGGAAAAGCACTGCAATGTTTCTGCGCTATGAGACGAGGTGGTGCAGGCGCCTGCACTAAAGTAGCTCTTTTTAAAAAAATAAATTTTTTATGACATAGTGACCATCACTGTCCTTTTAAAGACCTTCGCTAGTGCAGCGTGTTTAGGACATTGTAGTTTATGGCTTGAAATCAAGGTTCTAAATAAGCTTAATTATAAACTTTGAACACTAATTAGAATAATTAGAATTATTCAAGCCAGCCTTAGAAAGCAAACTTACTACCACTAGACCAAAAAACAAAACAAAAAATATTGAAACCCCTTATTGCTAAAACGTAATTGCTCAACAACTGCTGTGAACGTTCAACAAGGTGAAATTACTGCACAGCATTTGGTTATTTTAGCTGTTTATCAACTTTTGAACTTTGCGTTTAAGTGTTTTGGTGTCTGTGTTTCAGCGATGAAGCTGATGACGGCGCTGGTGAACGTGGCTCTAAATCTGAGCATTAACATGGATAACACTCAGAGACAGTATGAAGCTGAACGCAACAAAACCCTCGGAAAAAGAGCTAATGAACGACTGGAGCTCCTGCTGCAGAAACGCAAAGAGGTAACACACAACATGTAGGCACACCACACACATGCACATACAAAACAAATATACATGCAGCAACATTTAAAACGTAAGCTGTATGGTTTTGGGTCACTGGAAATGAAAATGTATGTGTGTCATATAGCTCCAGGAGAACCAGGATGAAATCGAGAACATGATGAATGCCATCTTCAAAGGAGTGTTCGTTCACAGATACCGGTACACATTGTATCTTCATAAATATTCATAGGCTTTTATTAATATTTGACCCTTCAGGTTAATATTAATGAGGAGAGTGGCGCAGGATATTAATATTCGTTAAGTTTAATAAGCAGTTTGTGCCACATACAGTAAGAGTTGTACCAAATTGACACACAGGATGGGTTGTAACATGAAAAATGTGTCTGAAATCTGCATGTCAGCGATGCAATTGCGGAGATCAGGGCGATCTGTATTGAGGAAATTGGTGTTTGGATGAAGATGTACAGTGACGCGTTCCTGAACGACAGCTACCTAAAGTATGTGGGTTGGACCATGCATGATAAGGTAACATTTCCCCTGATCTCTCACACACATACTCAAACTACTGGTTTCATTCCCGTAGTTTAAGTTAATGAAACTTTTGAATTTTAGTAATTGTAATAACTGTAACAAACAGTAACAAACAGTAAACATGTTTATATAGTTCTAATCTGAACAGAAAGTGCGGTTCTGATCTGGGTATTGCTTTTATTTTAGTACTCGAAACAAAAAGAAAAAATGTTATTTGGAGCTTTTAAAACATTTTTAGCATTTTTAATAATATCTTAATGGCCATCAAACTCCAGAGAACTCCACATGGAGCCCTTAGACACACCTGTCTAAATTTCACCCCTTTCTCTCTCTCTCTCTCTCTCTCTCTCTCTCTCTTTGAGCAGCAGGGGGAGGTGAGGTTAAAGTGTTTAACAGCTCTGCAGGGACTTTATCATAACCGCGAGCTTAACGCCAGGCTGGAGTTATTCACCAGCCGATTCAAGGTAAAACACCTTTATACTACAGCCTAACCCCTTCACACAGTGATTTTAGCAGAGTAGTCTCACACACAAGCACTCATGTTTGCTGGATCAAACGAATAATCCCCATATTGCCTCCATGACACCCGTCCTCTTCCATTGCTTTCAAGCAATAGTTCAGCAGAAACTCTTGATTCCTAGCGCCTTAACCTCAAACTGTGTGGAGGTGTTCAGGAAACTCAAAAGACTTGCTGATCCGGTATCTGATTCTGTATGACTCACTTTCATCTATTAATATGGACTATTTTTTGGGCTTTTGTCATTGTATTTTGTTCTAAATCTGTGCCTGTTTGTCTGTGCAGGACCGGATTGTATCTATGGCACTGGATAAAGAGTGTGATGTCGCCGTTCAGGCGATCAAACTCCTTACACTGGTCTTGCAGTAAGTGAACTTTAGGATCTTGATTTCTGACCTTTTGTCCTAAATAGGTAGCTTAGTGCATGACCATCACCATTTTATCTGGCGGTAGTAGTAATGTTTTAACAGTGACCCCACCCCCCATAATTTGTGGGCTTGTTGTAGAGATTTATTTACAGTGGTGGTGATTGGTGATTTAATTTTAAGCCAAAAGCTTCTGAAAACATTGGTATCAGGCAGTGCCATCAATTTAATTTAATTCAATAGCTTTCTATGAGGGAGCTATTAAAGGTAGCCATCTTTTACTATTCACCAAGACTGTGAACAGTTCTCACCGAGATTGTCACTCAAGCCACTCTGTTCACATCTTAAACACTTCGTTGGTGCTAGTGCACCCACTTGTGCATATCAAATGGAGGAGCAGTGTAGAAAAGGTAGAACAGTTGGTCCTGGGCTTTGTAGTCTGATCTAGCTGAACTTGCATTATTATAGTTTATACCTCAAGCATCTTAATCCATGTAAATAAGGCTGTGTAGGTGGTGTAATTAAATAAACTAAACAAAAGAAATCAAGAACCCATCAGATCATATTTGTGAGTGTTGTTTAAATGTGTGTGTACAGAAGCAGTGACGAGGTTCTGACAGCTGAAGACTGTGAAAGTGTGTATCATCTGGTTTACTCCGCCCACAGACCCATTGCTGTGGCAGCAGGGGAGTTCCTCTACAAAAAGTGAGTCACATGATCCACCAGAGCAGGAGCCCTAAACCCTGTAGGACCTGGGGTTCCTCCTCAGTTTAGTGTATTTTTTTTTTCCTGCTCCAGTTCAGTCAGAGCCTGTTATGTCCTTAAACTAAAATATGCAGGACAGAGGGACTCCAGGAATGGAAACCTGTGCACTAGAGGAATAAATTTGATATTGCTTTTAGTTTACAGGTAACTTTCTAAATTTAAATATTCAGCCTCTTAGCATTAACATTTGCTGTCCTTATCTCTGCATCAGTCTAGTGGGGGAAAAACGCACCTCCTGGTATTCACCCCAGAGTAACTGATCTTTGAGAATTTTGCCAACTTCAAAACTTACTCCCACCTTCAGAAAAGGGATTTTGTGCCTCTCGTCTAGATCAAAAATTCTCGCTCTAATGCTAACAGTGAGCTGTATGTAAGAAGGAGCAATTAAATGTCAGATTCAGTGTGAGGGTCATGTTTGACTCAACAGCTCCACCATGTGGACATATTTAGGAACGCACATGCCTGTTCTTACCAGCTGTGTGTGTGTGTGTGTGTGTGTGTGTGCGCGCGCGCGCGCACGTGTGCAGGTTGTTCAGTCACCGTGGTCCAGAGGAGGAGGGGTTACCCAGGAGGGGGAGACAATGTCTGAACGCAAACCTCATCAAAACCACCGTTTTCTTCTTTCTTGAGAGTGAGGTGTGTGTATGTGTTGAAATATAATTATTGCACCATTGTTAACAAGAGTGCTCATTCATGTTTTTCTGCATAATATTTGAGGTATTTGTATATTCTATAAGAAAAAGCAAATCCCCAGACAGTCGTTTTGATGCTTAAATGTGGGGAAAAAACACTTATATTGTTTAATTAATATTTTTAGTTTGAATGGATATTTACATATAGTAATGACTGCATTGTGTATTTACTTTTGTTTTTTACTGAAATTTAACTGTAATACTGCAAGGTTATTTTTATCGTAAAATACATAAAAATGTAGAATCCTGTCCAATCTCGGGAAACAAGGCAGCCAGTCAGAACAGAAATTGTTTATGTATGTCTTAAAGGCACAGTAACAGTCTGTTAAATTTTAAAGGATAAATGAAATCGCACATACTGTGTGTTATAAGTGGAGCTTAGAAGCCCCCAAATTCCAAGATTGGTATTGGTGTCAAACTTTAAAACTTATAGAGGAAGATTGTATTAATGAATGAGAGTGCATGTTTGATTTTTAGCTTCATGAGCATGGTGCATATCTAGTGGACAGTATGTGGGAGTGTGCGTCTGACCTGCTGAAAGACTGGGAGAGTATGATCAGCCTCTTGCTGGATGAACCCTTTCCTGGAGAAGAAGGTGTGCGCACGCATACACCAACAGTGACACTCTCAGATATGTGACACATTTGTGTTGCAGTTTGTAGGATTACAAAAAAAATTAAATGAACTTTTAAAAATAATTATTATACAAAGGACCCATGTCACAAAAACTTTACTTCCCTTCTTGGAGCCGAACAGTGAGAAGTTCAGTCCATACAGCCCATTTGGAAAATCTAAGTTTGTGATCTCTGAGTGCACAGTTTGGTTTAGATTCTCATATGTTTGTGTTTGTGTGTGTGTGTGTGTGTGTGTGTTCAGCTCTTACCGACAGGCAAGAAACAGCTCTGATTGAGATCATGCTGTGTGCGGTCAGACAGGCCTGTGAGTGCCATCCGCCGATTGGCCGCGGCACAGGCAAGAGGGTGAGTAGAACCCTCAAACACTCTGTCTTGTTTGTTCCTCCCTTCCATTCATAAATGGTCTGGGCGATAAAGCAGATATGTAACATCACAGTCCTGGAAGACATTTTTCTGGTGTGTCATTTGTCTCAACACAAAACACATCGTAGCTGCATTTAAAAGCCTGAACAGCTTTCAGTACTGTAAATATGCACACACTCTTGCACTCACTTTTATGCCCCCCCCCAATCATTGTGTTTTCAGGTCATGACTGCTAAGGAAAAAAAAACACAACTGGATGATCGTACGAAGATCACAGAAATCTTTGCTGTGGCATTGCCGCTGTTACTGGCTAAAGTAAGATGTTCGCACTGTAATCTACACTTATACACATTAAAGTGCTAGTATTTTTCCCGGAACCCCGTAAATCTGGTCCATCACCCTCGACTTGTTCGCTGCCCTATATTTCAGAAACCAAACATGTCTTGACTGACCTTTCTTTTTTTGACTGGCTCCCTATCTTTCATTATTCACACATATTAGAAAAATCTGATTTTTGTGCATATAATCCGCTGTGATGACCTGTTAGTCACTAAGGAGATACGTATAGAAGTATAGGGAACCCTCAGTCTCTCTCTCTCTTTGTCTCTCCTCCCAGTACTCTGTGGATGCTGAGAAGGTTACTAATCTGCTTCACTTACCGCAGTACTTCGACCTGGAGATCTACACTACTGGCAGACTGGAGAAGGTACAAACAAACATTTTTTTGAGGTGTCAGTCTAGGACCAGTGTGGTGGTGATATTGCATGTTATGTTTATTACAGTGACACCTCCCCCAGCATGTTCTGTGGCCTAATGTGTGTGTACGTGTACCTCCTTAGCACTTGGATGCATTGTTGCGTCAGATACGAGAAGTGGTGGAGAAGCACACAGACACGGATGTTCTAGAGGCCTGCTCCATGACCTTCCATGCACTCTGTAATGAAGAGTTCACTATCTTCAACCGTGTGGACATTGCACGCAGCCAGCTGCTGGACGAACAGGTGGACAAGTTCAACCGCCTGCTCGAGGACTTTCTGCAGGAGGTGTGTGTGTGTGTGTTTGGGTGTGTGTGTGTAGGTGCCCATGTCCTGTTCTGTTTCTAAACCTAATTTCTTGTCTTTAAGGGGGAAGAGCCTGATGAAGATGATGCCTATCAGGTTTTGTCAACACTCAAGAGAATCACAGCCTTCCACAAGTAAGAATGTGCAGGCACACACACATACAGAGCCCAATAACCAGTAATTCCAAAGCAAATTTACACAGCTGATAGTCCAAGGGTCTAAAACTAGTTTTCCACTAGTTAGCCACTAGTTTTCTTTCCACAAACTCATCGAGTTTGTTTCTGAGAGTCATAAAAATGGAGGAATTAGATCTGACATCAGTCCCAGCAGTCCTGGTGTTGGCACTGGTCTGTTCCACCTTAATGACGTGACACTTTTGCTTTTTTGGTCAAAAAGAAAAAAAATAAACGGAAAAAATTGCTGAAAAAACGAATGTTGAAAATCTAACATTTTTCCTAGTTTTATTGTATAATGTATATGATCTTGGTTTGCTTTCCCTTTTGTAGTGCCCACGACCTCACCAAGTGGGACTTGTTCACCAGCAACTACAGACTCCTCAACACTGGACTGCAGAATGGGGACATGCCCGAACAGGTACTGACCTCTCACACCTCACCTGTCCACCAGCCTGTGTGTTTATGTTGGCTGATGTATTTGTTTATTTTTTGTGTTCAGATTGTGATCCACGCTCTGCAGTGCACTCATTACGTCATCTTGTGGAACCTGGCTAAAGTTTCAGAGGGCAGCTCCAAAAAGGTGTGCTGCGCCCAAACAAACAACCCAGCACAAGGGGGCATGGGGGATGAGGCCCGGACATCAAAAAAACAAAAAAAAAGCGGAGGATATACACAAGGGGGCATGGGGGATGAGGCCCGGACATCAAAAAACAAAAAAAAAGCGGAGGATATTCTCTCTCTCTCTCTCTCTCTCTTTTATTTATATATATATATATATATATATATATCTAAGTATGCATCGGGCAGCCTTTCTTTTCCAGAACGCACAGACTGTCAGTCCGCCCCTGACTCATCTTAAGTGTTTCTCTTGTTTTTTGTTTTGTTCTTTTTAAAGCCCAGTAGTTTTATTACTGTAAATTAAAAGAGGCTGTTGAGCTCTGTCGCTGTCCAATGTCTGCTTTAATAAGACGCGCTTCAGAAGAACAGTAAATTATTGATGTAAAAATTATTGGTGATTACCTCTACATTTTACTGCATTTTATTACTAAAAATTACAATAATTTATTACTGTATTTACCAGTATTTAAACGACAGCGCATACCAAAGAAAATGCCTGTGCATGAATTACAGTACAGTGTGCATGGGCTAACCTTCATATTTTCGTTAAGGGTAATGTATTAAACTGTGTTTAAAATGAAATTAACGTGTTTTGGAAGCATATTTGGGGCATATTTAGAGTTTACACTATAAAAAAAAGACAATACGGTTTTTCACTCGCAGGTGCTCTTGGAACGTAACCCCCACGAAAAGCGGGGGATTACTGTACATGTGTGTATATACTGAGTGGTGCATGGAGTATTCATGGAGTGTATAACAATCATTTCAAGCACCCCTCACCTTTTTTTTTTTTTTTTTAAACGGCAGGGAGATCTGGTGACCCTCAGGAAGCAGATGCGAGCGTTTTGCCTCATGTGTCAGAGATACCTGAGCAGCGTCAGCATAGCAGTTAAAGAACAGGTAAACTGACCTGAGCCCTGCTGACACAGCGACACACTTCGCCGCACTAAACAGCTTTAAATTGCAGAAATGTTCCTTGTTTTGCAAAACGATTGCCAGAATGAGCTGGATCCTGCTATTCAGCCATAATACAGTGTAGTAAACAAACAACTTCATCTCCATTAAGCTGCAGCCTTTTTCAGCACATCACCTCTAGTCTTTGTTCGGAATCCTGTAGCTCTTATTTGTTCTTCCAAAATCAGTGTAGATTTTTCATCATCTAGCCCTCCATCTCTCCCTCCCCTGCAGGCTTTCACCATCCTGTGTGATGCACTGATGATCTTCAGTCATCAGATCGTCTCATCTGGGAGAGAAGCTCTGGAGCCGCTGGTGTTCAGCCCCGACTCCTCACTGCAAAGCGACTTGCTCAACTTCATTCTTGACCATGTCTTCATCGACCAGGACGACGACAACAGCACTGGTACACACGACCAAACACTTATGACTTTAAGGTTCAGTGTTCATCTGTAATGGCTTTAAATGTATTTTAAAGGAAAATATACCAAACCACAGCATTATTACTCACCTTCTCCTGTTATTGGTAGAAAGAAATCTTGGTTCAGAAATTGGGGGCATGGAGGTATTTCAGGTTGTTACCTTTTTCACCTGAAGTATTTATTTTTTTATTTTGGGAAGTGTGTGAAGTTTGTGTTGATGCATTTACTCAGTTGAACAATTTTTAGTAAAGAAATGGATTCTTTAGTTTTTACATTTTGTGTGTGTGTGTGTGTGTGTGTGTGTGTAGATGGGCAGCAGGATGATGAAGCCGGTAAGATTGAAGCTCTACACAAACGGAGAAACCTGTTAGCAGCGTACTGCAAACTCATCATCTACAACGTGGTAGAGATGAGCACAGGAGCAGATATCTTCAAACAGTACATGAGAGTGAGTTAACACATTTTTAAAACATGGGCACACACATACTGAGCCATTACATATTGTTATATTCTGTACATTTTATTACATGTTTACCTCTCTGTACAGTACTATAACGATTACGGTGACATCATAAAGGAGACAATGAGCAAAACGCGGCAAATCGACAAGATCCAGTGTGCCAAAACTCTCATCCTCAGCTTACAGCAGGTAGCCCAACGACAGATCTTATGACTATAGAGTGTAGTTGTGGCTGTATCATTGTGGTAACAATGTGTGCACATTTTGTGTGTTTCAGTTGTTTAACGAGATGCTAAGTGAGCTGGGCTGTAATTTCGACCGCTCCTCCTCAGCGTTCTGTGGAATTAAAGAACTCGCCCGGCGGTTCTCTCTCACGTTTGGCCTTGACCAGCTCAAGACCAGAGAAGCCATCGCCATGCTACACAAGTATGAACTCACACTGACGCACCCACTCAAGAGTTGCACACTAATCCATCCATAGAGGCCTTGGTGGAGAAGTATGAGCACACAAAGGCACATGTGAGCTGAGTGCTGTGTTTATAGTGATTCAACACAGAGACCGACCAGAAGAAACTATTCCTCAAACCCTAAGCACCTCTCAATATTTCCCAGTGAAAATAAATGAAAATAAATGTAAATGATCTTTATTGTAGAAACTGTGTGTGTGTGTGTGTGTGTGTGTGTGTGTGTGTGTGGTAGGGATGGTATAGAATTTGCGTTTAAAGAGCCCAGTCCTCAAGGGGAGGGAGGACCCCCTCTGAATCTGGCCTTCCTCGACATCCTGAGTGAGTTTTCCTCTAAACTGCTACGCCAGGACAGGAAGACTGTGTAAGTTTGTCTCTCCTCTCCATTCTTTTCATTTTTTTTATTTCCTTCTGTCTTCTCTTTGCTCTTCTCTGGTTTCCAGAATTTGTATGAAGTGTGTTTTACTGAACTAATACATTTCAATCCCTCTCTTTCTCTCCTTTTTTCCCCTCTTGCTCTCTCTCTCGCTCTCACTCTATACTTTCTCTGTCCCTTTCTTTTCTTTCTCTCGATCACTCTGTCCCTCTCCTCATCTGTCAATCTCTGTAGGCACCTGTATCTCGAACGGTTTATGACGTTTCAGATGTCCCTGCAGAGGGAGGAGTGCTGGCTCCCTCTAATATCCTACAGAAACTCCCTGCAGGCGGGAGCTGACGACGACACCATGTCTGTGATCAGCGGGGTCAGCAGCAGGGGCTCTGCACGTAGTAAAAAGCCAAAAATCACCCCTGTGCCCGCCAAGAGGAAACTGCCTGAGGGTGTGTACATGTGTTTGAGACATGCGGCTGAAGTGGTCAGCTTCTTATGCAGATTTCTTCATTCCGCCTTAAATGGTGTAACTTCTGCACAGTTTAAGATCAAAACTTGAACAAGCTAACTGTTAGCTTGTTCAAGTTTAGATGTGCAATTAGCACCAACTCGAGACTCCAGCATGTCCACATTTGCCCACATTTGGAGTGGGTGGTTTGGTTTGACAGGAAACTATTGCTTTAATCATGAGTGTGTGTGTGTCTGTGTAGAGGACAGCAGTTGCAGCAGCGATGCGGGTGTGTGGATGGCGCGTGAGCAGAATGTGC
>JBBPCX010000088.1:17553335-17585614 GCA_037974365.1 Hydrocynus forskahlii | reverse complement strand
CCCAAAAAACATAAATCCATACAAACCCCCCAAAACCCCCACAAAACCTGTACAAACTCACACAAACCCCCAAACCCCCAAAACCCACACAAACCTATTCTGGATAATCCCCTTCTCCTCTGGACTGCTCGCTGGCTCATGCGCTTTTGGCTCTGATTATTTCTGAGAATAAAGGAAGGCATGCGGGCGAGCTGCTGTCAGGGCAGCGGATTGAGCCGACGATTCTATACAGTAAATAATATAATTTTATTCTAAAGCATAATTAAGAGCCAAACATGTTTTTGTGTGTGTATAAATAATAAATAATTCACCATGATTAAAATAGCTATTATTATTATTATCATTATTTTGTTTTTGTATTTTTATAATAATTATAGAATCAGTATTTTGTATAACAAATCAAATCATTATTACTCTTGAATATTTTGTTATTCATGTTAATACTTGATATATATCTCTAAAAGGTGCAGTTGAGTAATTGTGACCAGGTGATTCAGGAGTGGAGACCGGCCTGCATGCAGGGATAAAGGGCTCGGAGATGGGGCCACCTGACGGTCTGCAGGTGTAATCAGAGATGTTATATCAGTAGCAGGACTGACCGCTGATATTTATGACCCTGAGGCGGGGAACTGTCCTCAGGAACAGCCAGATACGTTCTGCTCAGCAGCTGCATGGCCGCTCTGGTAAAACTGGATAAAGGATCATGTGGCTGCGCCCTGCAAACACACAGGTCATCAGAGAGACCCTCTCTTGTGAGAAAATCAGTGCATTGCAGAAAAAACTGAAAGAGTGCATTTCTGTGAGTGTGTGTGTGTGTGTGTGTGTAAGTAGGGCATAGCGTCCTGCAACAAGGGAGCAGTCAGAAAACTAAAAATACACTCCCTCCTCCTTCTCTTCCAAAAATACAGCTCTCAGAGACCATTCCACACACACACACACACACACACACACACACACACACACACACACACACATACTACACACATATACACACACTCATATGCATCTCATTTGCATTAACACACTTTCTCTGTCTACCTTGACCTCTGTGTGTCCTATCCTGACTTCTTATGCCTTATTTGTTTGTGTGTGTGCGTGTGTGTGTGTGTGTGTTGTTCTCTTCTTGCCCTTTGAGGTTTTAAATTTAGAACAGAGAAAGAGTCATATTTACTGAACAAAGAGAATGCACTCAGACACACACACACACACACACACACACACACACACGCACATATACACAACACACACACACACAGTATTTCTGTGTTTGTAAGAATATCCACTGACTGGTATAATACTGTACCTCACTACACCTACTCCTAATCTTTAATTCTGACCCAACCCTAACCCTTATTTGTTTTTATAAAAAAGATTGTGAGTCAAAAACTACACAGTTCTTTGTGAGAACTAGAAAATGTCCCTGCTTTTACTGACTTTTCATGTTTGGAACGGTGCTGTGAGGATTTGATTGCTTTTTGCCTTGAGAGGATTAGCAAGGTCAGGCACTGATTTTGGAACATTGTTGTGAGGTACTAGTGGTACTAGAGGTCAGGTATCGATGTTGGATGATTTGTTCTGCACTACAGCTCATATCAAAGGTACTGGATGGAGCTCCATCACTCCAGAGAGCTCCACAACCAATGTTGAGGGGCTTTATACTCATGTTCAGACTCATGTGCAGCCTGTTCTATTTGTCAGTGCTTTTCTATGGATATATAAGCTGTGTGTGAGTCAGCAAACTGTCAAAGGAATTGTCAAAGGTGTCTTGAAAGAACAGTTCAGATCTCTGCGTTGCTCTCCTAGATATGTTCGATCCACCGAGACATTTTTGGAGTGCAAATTCTGCTCCAGAACTGGAGCTATGAGATTAACGTCGCTGACACTACAAGTCAATAGTCACCCAAATCTTTTTTTATGTAAAAACACAAACTCTGGTCCCCCTCAAACCACATCCTTCTCTTCATTAAGGTGGAACAGATTTGTGGAGGTCGTTTAGGACACAGTGTGACTTAATTAGGATTAAATACAATAGTGAGTCTGAGTGAAGGCTGTACGTCCTGGTTCTCCTGTAGGTCTTGCAGCACCCGTTGACACACCACTCACACCTCACAGAGAGCGCATATGTGAATCAGACCTGAGAGTTTGGGGGGGGCTGGGTTCTGGGGCAGTTCTGGTTAGTGGGATGCTAAAGGGATTGGGATGCTCTAGTTTTAGGATTATTTTTAGGGGAGGCTTAGAGGGACTATATGACGGAGGGGAAGGATATAAGGAGTGTCAGAAAGGAGTTCAACACACCCACTGTGAACCGAACACACGCTCACATGGTCTTATTAAAATTTTTAAAAGATGACTCTCACCTGTTTCTCTGTGTGTGTGCGTGTGCGTGTGTGCGTGTGTGTGCAGGTTGTGGCTTCAGGGAAGAACAGTCGAGGATATCATTACATCCTGGCTAACCTGGTGAGAAAACACATGTGGGCCGCTCTGGGTCACCCTGTTTTACCCTGGCTTTTGGACCCTTCACTGTCTCCTTCATTTCGGGGGCTGCACCGCCATCACCTGCTTTAATTAAAGAGTCCATATGGTGGAAAACTGGTGTTTAAACATACAGTTCACTTCTCAATCCATAATGGATAACCAAACACCAAAAACGTCCCGTTCTAGATTGAGCTGAATGGTCATTGGAGGCTGTTACCATAGTAACTCGGTTAACCATCACTGGGCACAGGCCTACATAGTGCTCAGACTTATTCAACTGATGAAATCCTGGTCTTGTGAAGCCCAAAAACGGACTATTCTATTTGCAAGACAGATGAAAGTGAGGTACAGAAATTAAGTTAATTCTACAGTTATTCTTGCAAATTCAGGGTTCTCATTGTGGGGGTCAGGGACTCTTGGTGGGCCCTGATGGTTCAGGGGTGTCCCTGGTTTAATTTATTATTATTTCAATGACGATATAATGAAGAGCCCATCTGACTTTATTTCTTTATAGTCCATAAACTGAGCCGCTTTCATGACAGATGATAATAATCCACAGTTCAGATTCATACCACAGTTTTTCACTTTTTCTAAGCTTTAGTTTGTTGTAAAGTGGCCCCTTATAGTCATGCGTGAACATGAAACAGCACACAGCGTGAACAATATGAAATTCTTTCTCCTCATTTAACCCATTCACCAAGTGAAGCAGTGGACTGCCACCGGGGAGCAGTGTGCGGGCACGGTACCTTGCTCAAGGGTACTTCAGTGATGATTCAAACCCACAACCTTCTGATTGCAGGGCCAGTGCCCTAACCACTAGGCCACCAGCTGTACTTATCGGCACTTAATCTAGTTAGTCCAGTTATAGCAGCCGTTCAGTGCTCATAAAGTGCAGGACATCTTCACCGCACACTCTGAACATCAGAAACGCACATCAGGGTACAGTTCATCACAGACCAGGAGCTCCTTCTATTGAACCTCATGGTCAGGAATTAAGGTGTGAGACCTCAGAGATTTAGTGTTATTAATCTTATAATTATTATAGTCAAAATACAACTTCTGCTACAACTAATAATAATACTAATAATTAATCTTATTATTATACATTATTATTGTTATTATTATTATTATTATTATTATTATTATTATTATTACAGTAGCATGTGCCATGTGTGACCTTTGCTGTTTGCTGTTCTCTGCAGGGTTTCTCCAATATGAGTGTGGATAAGGTGTTCTCTGGAGGTGCTAATATAACAGGGTTCCAAATAATAAACCCAGAGAACCCCATAGTGCAGCAGTTTCTGCAACGCTGGGACCGCCTGGATGAGAGGGAGTTTCCTGAGGCCAAAAACACACCACTGAAGGTCTCAGACATCTGCACATGTTCCACTTTCTGCACATGTTACTCTTGTACCTCGGTTGTGTTTATTATTATATAATTCTTATAAATTTAGTATGCACTATTAACATTAATTATAGACCATAATTATATAAATGTCATTTGCAAATGTTTTAACACCCACTTAATTCTCCAAGTGTGAATAATTTACACTACGTAGTACAAGACTCCATAGAGAACATCATGAACCATTGGAAAAGTTCCTGAAAATATTTTTCCATACCAAGCTTTATTATTGTCCTGTGTAGGTAGGTTTTGTCCCAAGAGTGACAATTGTGTGTGTGTGTGTGTGTGTGTGTGTGTGTGTGTGTGTGTTCAGTACACCTCAGCACTGACCCACGATGCGATCCTGGTGATAGCGGAGGCGTTCCGTTACCTGCGGCGCCAGCGTGTGGATATTTCTCGCCGAGGCAGTGCGGGAGACTGCCTGGCCAATCCAGCTGTGCCCTGGAGTCAGGGCATTGACATCGAGAGGGCCCTCAAAATGGTAGGAGGGGCCGGCCGATATCTTGCTTGGCTGATAAAATCGACTAATATTGAGGTTTAATTTGTGAAAGTTGATCAAAATCACACTAATGAAGCCCTGTAACGTCTCTGCAGGTGTTACACAGAAAACGGCTGTGATGAGAGAATTTCAGTGCTCTTTAATGCTCGTTTATTAAGATTATTAAATTATATCAGCTGATATTATCGCCCATCTGTATAGGTGAAATAGTGTTTGTATTGGTCATGCTTGTCTGGTCTTTGCATTCCATATTCACATATTCAGTGTGTTTGTGTCTTTGTGTTAAAGGTTTGGTGAATTTGAACTCACTTTTTTTCATTCCGTCTAATACTGAGTTTATCTTCCAGCATAAAGAGAAATGTGTCTTCTTCTGCCACCATTGCTCTTCAGTGGGTGTGTGCCTATGTGGGTATTTGTGTATTATTGTTGTTATTTTGTGGGTGTTACTGTTGCTCCTGTGTGCTGTGGTCCTGTAGGTGCAGGTGCAGGGGATGACGGGCAACATTCAGTTTGACTCATTCGGCCGACGTTCAAATTACACCGTTGATGTTTATGAGATGAAGCCAGGAGGAGCCAGAAAGGTCAGTTAGTACCATCTCATCAGCTACGGCAATTAAGGCTTTAACTCTTTAGCACCATAACACAAACACTGCAACACTGTAACACTGGAGCACTGTAATGCAGTACATTTAATACACTACATTTACTACATAAACTCAATTACCCATGCTCCATGGCTGTCGGTAGTTGTTTCTGAACTGGCCTGTGATTGTTGTTGTGTGTGTTGCAGATTGGGTACTGGAACGAATATGAGAAATTTGTTTATATAGTGGAGCTGCAGGTTACCAACGAATCCTCTTCTGTGGAAAACCGAACAATTGTGGTCACTACTATTATGGTACACTTTCCAAAGCTGCTTTTAAGAAATGTCCCTGCCATGAATCCTTCTGCCTCTCTCGGCGGATTGTCGGCGTTACATTCTATCCAGGGGGGGCAGAACCGTTTTCTCTTTTCATTTTGCTTTCCACCCACTCACTACATGTTGAAACAGTCGATCACTTGTGAGTGCTTCAACTGTATCCGTGTGGGTGCCAAAGCATCGTCACTTTCCCTATCATGGTGGCCTGTTGTAGCAGTGACATCACAATACCGGCTTTGGTAATGAAATAGGCTAGGCTTCCTCTCTCTCCCTCTCTCTCTCTTTCTCTCACATCATACGTAAGTACATGCCTGCTGCAAATGAGCCGCAACAATCCAGATGGATGCAAATGACACACTTCCACACACTTTCACATCAAACAGATGACCAATCGGTATTGGTTTTCTCAGAGGTGATACAAAATTCTGAGTATTTGAACCGGGCGAGAGGAGTCAGTCCTCTGGCCTTTACAAGCCTCGCCCACTTTCAAATCTCTAGTCTACTCTGTGTCACATCGATTTGTGCTGAAGCCCCGTTCCTGTAATATCCACCTGGCCAATCAGGAGCAGCCTGGATCAACCAGTGAGAGAGGGAATATTATTAGTGAGATTTACATAAAAGTAGCATAATCTAAGATCTAATGTAGATTGAAATATGTGTGAAGTTTCTGTGCGGTTGAAGGGAGTCCAAAAATAACAAGTCTAAAAACAGCTCAAAGCTCCAAGTTCAGTTTTATGAGAAAAACATTTATAATATTAGAATATCAAACAGTATGTGTGGGTGTGTGTGTGTGTGTGTGTTGCAGTAATTACAGTTGAACTGCAATGTCTGTGCTAATTACATTAGCTTAGCAGAGCTGTAGTGCATCAGGGTTTGACATTGGAGTGTAGAGGTCTAGAAGGAGGAAATGAGGATAAAGTTAATTAAACAGAGGATAAAGTTAATTCATGAAGCTGGTCTGTTAATTACATGAGGAAGAGCTAACACTAATGCTATACATCATTAACATATAAAGAGGAGAATAAAGTATAGGCTTTTACAGAGTAAAAAATATTCGTTTTTCAGTAGTTTGAATATTTGCTAAACTAGTTTTTCAGTAGTTCTAATGTTTGCTAGTCCAGTTTACTTTTTCTATGTTTGCTAGGCTAGATTTTCAGTAGTTCTGATATTTAGGTAGCTTTGCTGGAAGCTCACAGTCATATTTAAATGTACCATAAGGTTTGCCTTATCTTACATTTAAAGGACATGACTGCTCTTCTGACTCTGCCTACGATCTGCTCATCATAGGCAAAATCAGAACACCATGAAAACACAACGCTAGAATAGTAGCAGACTAAGACACTAACACTAATGTCCTTTGGCAGGGAGCAAGGGTGAGGCCTGGCTGTGCTCTGATTGGACAGCTGTGATATCCACTTCAAATCACTTGTCTAAAATACTGAACATAATGTAAGCATGATGTTTAGTATATTTAAAAATTCAAAAATAAATCATTGTAATTCAAAGACATGCAGACTAAGATATTGTGAATAAAGCTCTGTCCAGAATAATATTATATCCAATTTTGACCTACAGTTTGGACCTGCTGTGAATGTGAGACAGTGTTCTTTTGGTGGAAAATACACATTTGTAGCCAGTGTTATGATTAGGGGGAGTGCGTTCTTTTTCAGACACTTTGTGGCCTTCAGCACAAATCTGAGGAAACCACTTAATACCTCGCCCTTTTCTTGCATGCACTTATGTGCGTGTGTGTGTGTGTGTGTGTGTGTGTGTGTGTGTGTGTGTGTGTGTACATGCTTGAATTTTTACACTTGTGAGGACCAAATCATACACTGAAACATTAAAAGATTTCAGATATTGCCGAAATACATCTGTCCTTTAGCTTTGGTGCTTATTATGTGTACTTACATATGTATTATACATATAATAATATATACATATTATTATTTATAGATACTTACATACACATGGGATGTATTATTATTACATACACTTGCATATATATATGTATTATTGAGGTATTTTATTACATATACATTATACATATATATATATATATATATATATATATATAATGTGTTCATATATTAGACAAATATATGACATTATGTCCGGACAAGGTATAAAAACAAGTGTGTGTGTGTGTGTGTGTGTGTGTACGTGAGCTTCTCTCAATGATTCCTTAACGTCACAGCCATTTACTGACCAAAGCCCTTCTCCACTACTGTCCACAGTCTAAAATACCCCCAGCAACCCCATTTACATCTTCACCTCATCTTACCAAACCCCCTTTCACTGCTGTGTGTATTCTCTAATGGAGGCTGGCTGTTTTTGTCTGTGGTTTGGGCCAGTATAACTGTGCTTTACCACTGGGAACTAACCATGAGTATGTGTATGTAACGTGTTAAAAAAAATTGAGTGTTACAATAATTAATTAGTGTGTCAGTGTTGGCATGAGTGTCTTTGTGGTCTTTTCAGCATGGTTGCATGTTGCCCATGTGTTTGTTGTATCGTCTATGTATGTGTGTATGTGTGTGTGTGTGTGTGTCGGTGTGTGTGTGTATGTGTGCGTATGTCGGTGTGTGTGTGTGTGTGTGTGTGTGTGTGTGTGTGTGTGTGTGTGTATGTGTGTGTGTGAGGCGACCCGCACTGACACATGTCTGATCTGGTTAACAGGAGGCTCCATATGTGATGTATAAGCGGAATTATATGCAGTTGGATGGTAATGAGCGCTATGAGGGCTACTGCGTGGACTTGGCCTCAGAGATCGCCAAGCACGTAGGAATCAAATACAAACTGTCCATCGTGGCTGACGGCAAATATGGGGCGCGTGACCCCGAGACCAGGACCTGGAACGGCATGGTGGGAGAACTGGTGTACGGGGTAAGTCGGAGGTCACGACAAGTGGTCGTGGGTGGGAGTATTGAAGGATGGATGCGTGAAGCTAGCAACACTCTGGCTAAAGATTACCCACTATGATGTCAAAACAAGCTTTCTGTGAATTTAGTAATACTGCAAATACCACTTATGTACTGTATATACCACTTATATACCACAATACTGCTTATACTCCTAAAATACTGGATATACCACCTAAATACTACTGCAGAACTGCATATATCACTAAAATACTGTATTTACCTCTTAAATGCTGCATATACCACATAAATACTGCACATGCAAATAAATGACTGCATATTCTCCTTAAATGCTGCATATTTCACTACAATACTGCATATACCCCTGAAGTACTGTATATACCAATAAAATACTGCATTCACCACTTACATTCTGCATAAATTGTCTAAATACTGCATAAACTACTAAAACACTGCATATACCACTTAAGTACAGCATGTACCACATATACCGTAAAATTACATAATAGAAATTACATTTAAATTTTAACATCAAAAATGCCAACAGTCACCTTCTTTTATGTTTAAATATGTATTTTGCTCTGTATAAATCAGTTTTATTTTCTGCAAAACAATGATTACAATTACAAATTAAAGGTATCACTTTTTCAGTCTGAAAAAGTAAAGCGGCAGGAATTGACATTATCGTACTGTGAACAGTTTCCCATGGCTTTCAGCTTTAAATTAGTGCGGATCTTTAGTCCTGTGGTGGACTGGAGTGGAACCTGCAGTTCTAATTTTAGAATTCTGCATCTTTTCAGTGAAATTCCTGGGGTTTTTCATGCAGGAGGTCTGTAAATTGGGACACGCACCTGGTCTGAATTTTTGGTTCAGTTTTGGCTCACTGGGGTGATTCGCAGCTGGACACGTCTTCCTGTGTGAGTGTTGCTAACTCCACCCAGGTCTTCGTTCTTGGTCATATTTCACAGCCCTGAAAATGTCAAACATTCGGGGAGAACTAGTTTGCAGTCATCAGAATGTGTCCACGGACAAAACTGAGGATTATTTAGGATTAAAGAAGGCGCCGTTCAGAATGCAGCCCTGAAAAAGAACAGGACAGCTCGCACATCCTGCACCATTCCAGCCCTTTCCAGCCCAGACCACTTACAGCACCTGCATCACTGCAGCCAGGAAACATCCACAGAACACCTTCTGATTGGTCTAACAGAAGTTTATGAGGATACAACAAAATCAGTTTTTATCCATGTGCTTTGATGTGTTTGAAACATTTTTTTTCAGATATCGCTCAGAGATCTTATTGACTGAAGCAAATCATTGTAGATATGAACATTGATGGGTTCAATTAATATGACATCCAGTACACTGGCAGCTGGATATGCGCTTTTAACAGTCCATATTTAATACAGTATGCTCAATAAGCAGTATAGAAAATGACATATATTTACCTATCTATGCAATTACATATATTCCTCATATAGGCTATTAAAACCGTAATTAACTATGAGATTTAAGGTTGAGGTAAGTATTTAAGGGTTGAACTTGAGTTTTCTACGGGTTATGCAGAGTTTTCAAAGGGTAAGGTGAGTTTCTCATTTTGAGTACACGTTTATTAGAAGTGTTTAACTGACAGTTCTTATGATGATCTTTCGGGTTAAGATGTTGGCTTATTGTGTAATTACACTGGAACTGGAGAGACATGGCTACCTGGTCACTCACTCAGTGGACAACCACTAAAGCTGAATTCATTGTTAATGGCTAGAACTTCCGAGGAACCATCAGATCCTCAGATCCTCATCCTTGCTCACTGAAACGGTAAGATGGTGTGTTTGCTTTTGATTGTACTTTCAGTCTTTCCACTGAATCCATCCACTGATATGGTTCTACACACAGGACTTGGTAAAAGCCTGTGACCCCACTTTATTCACTGTACAATCAAGAAGGTCTTGGTGTAGAAGCCAGCCCACCAATTAGTACAAACTCGTCTTAGACGAGTCGATAAAGTTGGCCTCCAGTTTGCCCGCTACTTTCCAATTTGCCAGCTTCTTTCAGATTTTCCTTTCCCGTGCATGAATGAATATATCAACCTCAGATATGAAGCCAACCTCAGTTTAGTGTCCAAAGGTGGGACAAAAATTCATAAAATTACAAGAACATAAAATTACACCATAAAGGTGTCAGATTGTAACTGTTTTGTTGCACTGTTAAAGGTGGAATGGAAAATTTGAATAAAAAGTGATTGAAAATCTAATTAAGTAATAATTCTGGGACTGTATGCAAAAGGGTATCTTTTTCCTGTCTTTTTAACCCCGACTGTAAAAACTGTACATTTTACGTAATATTTAATTCAAGCTACTTCCCCTAAGATAACCTGCTTGTTAGCTAACACTAAATATGCAAACTTCAGACACCAGATGTGGCTGGCGATGGCTCATGTGTGAAAATAACTGTCTTTGTCCACACTGTGTGTTTGTAGAGGGCGGATATAGCGGTGGCACCACTGACCATCACTTTGGTGCGAGAAGAAGTGATAGACTTCTCAAAGCCCTTCATGAGCCTGGGCATCTCCATCATGATCAAGAAGCCACAGAAGTCCAAGCCTGGTGTGTTCTCCTTCCTGGACCCGCTGGCCTACGAGATCTGGATGTGCATCGTGTTTGCCTACATCGGTGTGAGCGTGGTTCTTTTCCTGGTCAGCCGCTTCAGCCCATACGAGTGGCACCTGGACGAAAACGACGAAGCGAAAGACCCTCAGACTCCCCCGGATCCACCGAATGACTTTGGCATCTTTAACAGCTTGTGGTTCTCTCTCGGAGCCTTCATGCAGCAAGGATGCGATATCTCGCCAAGGTTGGTTCTTCATTCAGAAACCAGCAACGACCATTCTTCTCCTCCACCATCTTCATCTTCACCTCTTCATCTGTTTCTTTGCATTTTATGGTCGTTTCGTCCTTCAGTCACGATGCCATGGTGCATATGTTATTTTTTTCATTAATATCACTTGTAACACATCAAAGGGTCCATATCCTACTTTGCATCCACCCCCTGAGCTCCATTTAAGACACCAAAATCTTGCCTGATTTATTTCTTCACCATTTTTCCTCCTTTCTTTACCTCACTACAATCAAACAGACTGCTTCTATTACTGTGCCTTTAAGGCTGATATATGTAAGTGAGCTCTGTTCTGATTGGCTGTCCTGTATTGTGCCTCATTCAAAAGGCAGTCCAGGCTGAAACAGATCCTAGCCACTTCAGCATGAATAGGGTAGAGCTGAACAGCTAAAGGCAGTAAAGGCCTCCTCATCCATTCGTTCACTCATTCAATCATTTAGCCTCTGCTCTGTTATTTTCATCTTTCCATCTTTCATAACTTTTGCTTATTCTTTCCTTCTGCACCTCACCACCTTTTGTTCTGTAGCCACAGAGAGCATCCACCAAAATAACTTATATTCACCATGTGCTTACTGTAAAATGCACAGACTCAGTTTGTGTGTGTCTCTCTCTTCATCTCTTTTTCTCTCTCTCTGTCTCTCTCTCTCAATCTCTCTCTTTGTCTCTTTCTTTCGTTACTCTTGGAGGGTTACCGTGTTTTTGCTGCATGTCTCCATTTCACTCTCAGCAGTCTGGTGTGTATAACTGGTTTTAGTGGAAGCTCTCTTCACTATTTCACCAGGATTCCTCTTTCCTCACTGCATTCTTCATTCATCTTTCAGTCCATCTTGGGAATTGACAAATTTATTTATTCATTGATTCCATTTTCACTCCCATCTTTTGATGGCCCATGCTCTGGACTCTCTGCCTTTGTTCTTGAAGCGTTGCCCCTCACCCTTCATCACCTTCTTCCTCTTCATCATTTAGGACATCGCTGCATGTCTTTTTTCCCAGCAGAATCAGCTAATCTGAGACAGTGAAGGTGCTCATTGGCTGCATGGACAGCGCTGCTCTAGAGCAGCACCGCTCTGGAGAAGAATGACATGGCCAAAAGAAGCCTCAGTCTGGAGTTACAGCATTAAGTAGAATCCTTCAAAGCCATCAACACTCTGAATTAGTATCACTCTAGAGCAGGGGTCGTCAACTACATTTGTCCAAGGGCCAGAGTTTTTCTCGATAGACACTGTGGGGGCCAGATGCTCTCCTAAAATAAAATACAATTAATATTGTATCTTAAGTAATATATTATTATTTGACATATTAATTTCCTTCCAAATTTCTGTTATTTTTTTGCCTTTGTCAATGTTAACAGACTCATATTACCTGTACTGCAACAAGCCACTAGCGGGTGACTGCGATATTTTACGTTTCTCATTTGTGAGCCTGTCACGCTTAGCATCACTGTGACATGCGTAGTTTGAACAAGAATTTGTGCCGAAGCGTCCGTTTCGGCTTCCTAATATACACACACATATCAGTCTCAACTCGGTACAGCTGAAAGTAATTTCCATGCGCACGTGAACCCGGAAATGTGCGCGCCGTGACCGGCGGATTACTGACAGATTGAAGGCTTGTTTGATTTAGAAAAAATAAATGTAGGAACATACTTTCCCCTCCTCACTAGGCTATTCCTGATTCAGTAATATCAGTGAATTTTTAATATAAGGAGAACTCCCACTCTCAGAACACGAGTGCAGAATTTAGTTGTCTAGCTCAATAGACGTCCATTCATTTTTCATCGGGGGGCTGGATGGAAAGCTCTGGCGGGCAGGATGTGGCCCGGGGGCGGCCAGTTGACGATCACTGCTCTGGAGTTATATTAGCTGTTGTAGAAGAACATCACAGAAGAGTCAGATGTTGTAGATTAGCATCACAGTAGGATTAGCTCTTCTAGATTAGCATTGCTCTGGAGTAGGATTGGGTCTGGATCAGCATCTCTGTTCTGGATAAAGAATGGTTCTTGAATAGGATTTGCTGATCTAGATTTCTATAGATTACCATTGCTCAACAGTATGTTTATCTGTTCTAGATTATCACTTCAGTATGATTAACTATTCTAGATTATCATTGCTCTAAAGTATGAGTAGCTGTTCTAGACAAGTATAACAGTTTGACAGTATGACTGAATTAACAATGTTCTAGCCTAAATTAACAATGTTCTAGGATAGGATTAGCTGTTCTAGATTTTCTGTTCTGGATTTTTGTTGCGTGATATGATTAGCTATTCTAGTTGTGCTTAACAGTAGGAGTAACTATTCTGGATTACCATTGTTCTAGAATAGGAATAGCTATTCTATATTAGTACGAGTTAACATTATTGCTGTTGTATTACCTGTTCAAGATTAGTAGGATTAGCTGTTCCATATTAGCTGTGCTCTAGGGTTTACTGTCCATGAAGCGACCTCTCTACTGTTGAATGCTTTCTCTTTTTGTCTGGTTTCTTTCTCTCTATCTCTTTTTCTCTTTTTCCTGCCCCACAGGTCACTCTCAGGTCGTATCGTAGGTGGTGTTTGGTGGTTCTTTACCCTCATCATCATTTCATCCTACACGGCTAACCTGGCTGCGTTCCTCACTGTGGAGAGGATGGTTTCACCTATAGAGAGTGCGGAAGACTTGGCCAAGCAAACGGAGATAGCCTACGGTACACTGGACTCAGGATCCACCAAAGAGTTCTTCAGGGTGAGAACCCCCCACCTTTATGACCTGTTGGGGTGTTTTATACCTGTATCCACACCAACAAGCTCCTTCATCCGCCACCTGCTTCTTATCTCCACTCATTGACGACTATATCAGTTCTATTGACTGTACAGGTGCATTCTGTAGTTTACAGGTACAGACTGTACTCCATCTGTTCCTCTGCATCATCTGTTTGCCCCGCATTACCCCCTCATCAGCGGTCAGAGCCCCCACAAGACCACCAGGGAGCTGGTATGATTTGGGTGGTGGATCATTCTCAGCATAATAGTGACACCAACATGGCAGTGGAGCGTGGGTGTGTGTATGTGTGTGTGTATATGTGTGTGTGTGTGTGTGTTTGTGTATGTGCATGCCCTGCAGTTTTACGTAAGAGAAATAGTTCCATCCCGTGCTACAAAAATGTATTTTGATCATCTACACTTCGTGGAATGATCCTGTTTTTGAAAACTATTTGAATTGTACTTTATCCTACTTGTGTCCTACTTATAAATATTAGATCTGTGTGTATTAGAGGTTGTGTGTGTGTGTGTGTGTGTGTGTGTGTGTGTGTGTGTGTGTGTGTGTGTGTGTGTGTTTGTGTGCATTGTGTAAGAGTACAGACAAAAGGCCCAGGCGTTTTTAGGCTGACCCAGATAGACCACTTTGCTGACGTGATGAGGTCATTTCTGTCACTACACATTAGAATCACAAACATCCTGTGTGTGTTTGTGTGTGTGTGGGTGACTCAGCAGATAACGCTGTTGCTCATATGGTGTTAGATGTAACCCGAGTTGTTGAAGTAAATCGAAGCTAAGACCTGTTATGTTTGTTTATATTGCTCCATAAACTTATTTTATTTGTATAAAGAGGAGCTGTCCAGTCCTTACAGGGCAGTTTTCATTTCTGACCTGATTACACATAATCACACCTGTTCAGTCTTGTCTTGTCTTCAGCTATGCTTGATGAGAGCGAAATTAAAAATATATAGAGTAGGATTATCTGTTGTACATTAGCGTGGATTTGCATTGTTCTAGAGTAGATTTACCTGCTCTAGATGAGTATTACAATCGGAGTGGCTGTTCTGGATTAGCATTACTTTAGAAGTAGAACTAGCTTTTCTAGATTATGATTGCTCTATAGAGTAGCATTAGCTGTTCTTGGTTATTGTTGTTCTAGAGTAGAATTAGACATTCTACAGTTGGACCAGCCATTTTCAATTAACATTGTTGTAGAGTAGAACTAACTGTCTGGATGAGTTTTGCTCTCGAGTATGATAAAGGCAAATTAGCATTGTCCTAGATTAGGTTTCACTATTCGGGATCAGCATTGTTCTAGAGGATAACTAGCTGTTCTAGACTAGTATTATAGTAGATGTATCTATTCTAGATTAGCATTGCTCTGTGCCTGATGAGGCACAGAGACCTTTATTGATGCAGGGCTGGAGTGGGACTCATTTTCAAATTTTCAGGATGTGGACCAGCACACCAGTTCACCAGCCCATAACCTCTGAAATCTGAGGTTAAACTTAATCTTAAAACTTAATCTTCTTCATGTACAGCTCTTATTTATTTAGACTCGGGATCTTTTTACTTCTGTTTGATGTAGTAAATTAAGCGTCCTGAAAGTGAATCACTGCTTTCAGATAGCCAGCAGTGTGATGTAGTGCCACTGGAATGAGAGAAAGATGAAAGAAATGAGCTTCTGTTATAAGATAACCAAGCAGCCAGTTAATAAACTACAAACCCATTCTAGCTAACCTCA
The DNA here is from genome assembly GCA_037974365.1 of Hydrocynus forskahlii. Taxonomy (NCBI): domain Eukaryota; kingdom Metazoa; phylum Chordata; class Actinopteri; order Characiformes; family Alestidae; genus Hydrocynus; species Hydrocynus forskahlii. The sequence continues at coordinate 17,570,072 of JBBPCX010000088.1, read as the reverse complement.
TGCTATAACATATATTTAATGTTAAACATATAGTTAATGTTAAACAGTGACCAGTCCAATATTTTACAGTGAATTCACCCACTGCTCCCAATTACCCTCTCTGGCATTAAAAATGTGTTTTGTGAGGTATGATAATATCAGCAACATGCTTTTATCATAAAACAGTAATAAACACAAATAAATCATAAAATGAATCAAAACAAAATAACTGTTTATATCAGTTCTATGATAGGGTTTTGCTAATATAGAGCCAATTATGATGATGCACTATTTTTCTTTGGTTGCGTTCTTACTACAACTCCTGATTGGACAGAGGAATTTAATCCAGCGGAGTAATCTTCAACAAACTGAGCCAAAGAAAAACATAGGCTGAGTTCTGTCGCCCTCTAGTGGTTATCTCCTGGTGTGGCACATTCAAAGAAATGAGTCTGGTCACTAAAGACACTACCTATCAACAACTAACCCCCACACACACACACACACACACACACACACACACACACACACACTCACAAACACACTATACACACTACCCATCTACAGATAATCCACACACTACCCATCTACAGATAATCCACACACTACACATCTACAGATAATCCACACACTACACATCTACAGATAATCCACACACACACTACCCATCTACAGATAATCCACACACACTACTCATCTACAGATATTCCACACGCTACACATCTACAGATATTCCACACACACTACTCATCTACAGATAATCCATATATACTACTCATCTATAGATAATAATCCACACACACTACCCATCTACAGATAATCCACACACTACCCATCTACAGATAATAATCCGCACACACTACCCATCTACAGATAATCCACACACACTACTCATCTACAGGTAATCCACACACTACACATCTACAGATAATCCACACACTACCCATCTACAGATAATCCACACACTACCCGTCTACAGATAATCCACACACTACCCATCAACAGATAATCCACACACACACTACCCATCTACCAATAATCCACACACACTACTCATCTACAGATATTCCACATTCTACACATCTACAGACATTCCACACACACTACCCATGTACAGATAATCCACACACACTACTCATCTACAGGTAATCCACACACTACACATCTACAGATAATCCACACACTACCCATCTACAGATAATCCACACACTACCCGTCTACAGATAATCCACACACTACCCATCAACAGATAATCCACACACACACTACCCATCTACCAATAATCCACACACACTACTCATCTACAGATATTCCACATTCTACACATCTACAGACATTCCACACACACTACACATCTACAAATAATCCATACACACTACTCATCTACAGATAATAATCCACACACATTACCCATCTACAGATAATCCACACACTACTCATCTACAGATAATCCACACACACACTACCTATCTACAGATAATCCACACACTACCCATCTACAGATAATAATCAGCACACACTACCCATCTACAGACAATCCACACGCACTACTCATCTACAGGTAATCCACACACACTACCTATCTACAGATAATCCACACACACACTACCCATCTACAGATAATCCACACACACTACTCATCTACACTTAATCCACACACTACTCATCTACAGATAATCCACACACACTACCCATCAACAGATAATCCACATACTACCCATCTACAGGTAATCCACACACCACCCATCTACAGATAATCCACACACCACCCATTTACAGATTTTCCACACACACTACTCATCTACAGGTAATCCACACACACTACTCATCTACAGGTAATCCACACACTACTCATCTACAGATAATAATCCGCACACACCACCCATCTACAGGTAATCCACACACACTACCCATCTACAGATAATCCACACACTACTCATCTCCAGATAATCCACACACCACCCATCTACAGATAATCCACACACTACCCATCTACAGATAATCCACACACCACCCATCTACAGATAATCCACACACTACTCATCTACAGATAATCCACACACCACCCATCTACAGATAATCCACACACCACCCATCTACAGATAATCCACACACCACCCATCTACAGATAATCCACACACAGTAGCCATCTACACCTAGTCCATGCACACATTACCCACTGCACACTAATCAGCTATATCTGTTTAACAAAGTTTGCTGTGCTGTTCGTTAGTCATTATGTTTAGATAAACTAGCTTTGTGTTTGTGTGCAGCTGCTGTGAGCTCTCGCTGCTTCTTCTACAGTTCAGTTTGTCCCTGAAAACTTCCCAAAGGTAAACACACTCACACGCCTCTGGAGCGAAAGAGGACAAGCACAAACACACGTCTGTTTTTTTTAGAACGAACCCACACACACCAGCTGTTTGGAGGTCATGCTAACCTATTTAAACTCTATGGTGTGTGTGTGTGTGTCTGTGGGTGTGTGCACATAGCATCCTAGAAGTCTGTCCTACTTATCAAAGGATTATGTGTGTTTGTCCTCTTAAGTGTGTGTGTACGTCCTCTTTACACTCCAGAGGGGTGTGTGTGTGTGTGTGTGTGTTTGTGTGTGTCTGAACCTTTGGGACGTAATATGCGTGTTTGTCCTTTTTAGTGTGTGTGTGTGTGTGTGTGTGTGTGTTTGAGAGGTTTCTCCTGACTTGGTCGTTAGCAGCACTGCTGCAGGAGACAAGGTCACAGTTCTGCCTCAGGAACCAGAGTGTGCAGATGGAGCAACAGGGCTATGTCTGGATTATTTTCAGGTTATGACTGGATAATTTTCAGGTTATGTCTGGATTATTTCCAGGATATGACTGGATTATTTTCAGGTTATGACTGGATTCTTGTGAAGTCATGCCTGGGTCATTTTTAGATTATTACTAGATTATTTTAAGGCTGTGACTGGATTCTTTTCAGTTTATGACTAGATAGATTACCTTCTGGTTAAGACTGGATTACTTTCAGGTTATTGCTGTATTTTCAGGTTATGACTGGATTATTTTCAGGTTATGACTGGTATTATGACTATAATAACAGTTTTCTAATTCCCCTTTCTCTCTGTTTGTCTGTCTTTCTCGTCTCCTGTCTGCCTTCTTCTTCTGTTTTGTTTTTCTGTCATGTTTTTCTCTGTTTTGCTCTCTTTCTGTTCCTCAGCGCTCTAAAATCGCAGTGTATGAGAAGATGTGGTCGTACATGAAGTCGGCCGAGCCGTCTGTGTTTGTGAAGACCACGCCTGACGGTGTGGCCCGTGTGCGTAAGTCGAAGGGGAAGTTTGCATTCCTACTGGAGTCCACCATGAACGAGTACATCGAGCAGAGGAAGCCGTGCGACACCATGAAGGTGGGAGGGAACCTGGACTCCAAAGGATACGGAGTGGCCACGCCCAAGGGGTCGGCATTAAGGTGGGTGGAATAATATAACAATCCAGTAATGTTGTTATAGTATTCCACCCCCCCTGATACCACCATCTCTCTTTCTCTCTCTCTCTCTCTCTCTCTCTTTCTCTCTCTGCCTGTCTCTCACTCTCTCTTTCTCTCTGTGTATCTGTCTCTCTCCTGTCTGTCTATCTTTATGTCTCTCTCTCTCTTCACGATGCCCCTCCACCTTCTCGTTTTCTTTCTGTCTTTTCTTACCCTCTTTCTCATCTTTTTTGCCTCATCCTCCCTGTTACTTTCCCTTTCTTTCTCTTGGTCTTGCTCTGTTGCCTTCTGTCACATTCTGACCTGTCTCATCTTCTCCTTTCTGCATTTCTTTCTTACTTTTGCTTCTTGAAATTATTTTGCTTTTATTTCTTCTCTGTTCCCTTTTCTCTCTCCCTCATTCTTTTTCTTGTGTGTCTCTCTCTCTCTCTCTGAGGTCATGAAGAGGTAAAGCAGTGTGGTGTGTTCTGTTTGTGCTCATCTGTCTGAAGGCACTGAAACTCATTTCTTTCTTTCTTTCTTTCTGTTTTTTGCGTTTTCTCTGCGCTGTGTTAACGTTGTTCATGTGTTTCTCTCAACAGAAAGAAACGTTTTGTGTTCGTTTTGCAGTTTCCGTTTGTGGCGTGTTTTTGCTTTTTGTTTTGGCCGTCTTTTTCTTCTCCTCTTCCTTCCCTCTTTTGGTTCTGCTGGATGAAGTGTTTCTGCCTGTATATGTGTATGTGTCTATCTATGTGTATGTGTGAGTGTGTCTCGCATCCTGGTGTGTCATTTCTTGCTGCCCAGTGTGTTGCTCTGTCTCTCTGCATGCAGTTTTGCTTCGCCGGTTTTTCTTCTCCTCCTGATGACGGACTATCCCTCCATTTTGCATTTCTCCACTAACCCCGCACACACTCTCTCTTTTTCTCTCTCTCTCTTTCTCTCTTTCTCTGCTCAGTGTTACACACCTCTCACTCTCACACACGCTTCTGCCCACACCCAGCCAATGCAATTAAACAACCAACCAATCAAACAGCCCCTGTAATTAACCAATTAACAGTCTCTCCTCTCGTACTCTCCCTTTTAATGAAGCAGCTCTGGGACTTCATTAAGCAGCTCTCCGGACGCCCAGAGGGTTTAAGTTAATCAGTAAAGCCTCTGTCATCACAAACCCACTCTGCGGTATTAGATTTCTCACGGACCTGATCTTTTCTTCTTACGAGTTATGTTTTATCGTTTCAAGAAGTGCTGTGAACCTGGCTGTGCTAAAGCTGAATGAGCAGGGCCTTTTGGACAAGCTGAAAAACAAATGGTGGTACGACAAAGGGGAGTGTGGCAGCGGAGGAGGCGACTCCAAGGTCAGCCTCAATCTCCTCAAACAAACAAATAAACCAACTAACTAACAGACAAACAGAAAGCTGCAACGAGTAATCGGCAAGGCTGTGACCCATGACCCCTGGCTACAGTAACGCTGCCCCACCAGGGTGAGCCAGTTAACCATGACGACTGTTGCCTCCACCTAATCATGTTTTTGGATTGTTGTGGCTTTTTGGAGGTGTCGATGGCGCAAACTGCGATCAGACTGAACCCTTTGCTTGGCTAACGGAGGGAAGAAAACAGAGAAAGAGAAGAGAGAGGGATGAAGGGAATAAAAAAAGATTTGGAGTCTCTGGGGAGAGTAGTTTGTGCAGTTGCAATTTAAAAATGAAAACAGTTTACATGACTTAGTAGCAGAACTAATTATATATTGATTAACATGCCTATAGATGCCCCAGCAGTTTATAATGAATAATAATGAATAACCATAGTAATAATTCTATGATAGTATAATAATTATTATATTTGACTTTACATTTCTATAATAATTAGGCTCATTTTGTGACACTTTGAGGCTGTAGTTAGTGTAGTTGCCATAGTTACTGTGTACCTGCAGTCTGGTTGTGAATGTAGTGGTAATTTGGTTGTAGTTCGGATCTGAATGTGATCAGTAGTTCAGGTGCAGTCGGGGTTGCTGTGCGGTTTTGAAAGGCAGCATCTTTGATACTTCGGCTGCTTTTCAGGTCTCCATGGCAACCGGAGGAAGTTAGAGTCAATACGTTTATTAAGATTTACGTGAATTTTTAATTTGGTTTAAATAATGATGATATGTTGACCACACCTCACTGACCCAGCTTGCCAAAGCTGCCAGAACCCTCCGCTGATGGGATTAAAGGTGAAAGGTCAAGGGTCAGGGACAGCGAGGCGAACAGCGAAGTCTTGAGGGGACTAAGCATCGCAGGCAAACGTGAGAATTCTAATGTAAACACTACAACTCCCACAATCTTTCACTGCATCACATGCCAGGCTCACCTGTCACTCATCCTGGATGAAGCAGTAATAAGCCACACCCAATCACTGCTTCCAGAGAAGTGTGGCCCAGTGTTGGAAGCATTTGCACACACACACTCACACACACTCACACACATTAGATCCTCCTCTAGCTCCTGTGCTTGCGTTTTTAAGTCACCCTTTGCTTGGCCACTCCCACACAGTGAGGCAGCACACTTCCGTTTTCTGATTGGCCCTCACAGATTCTCTTCCTCTTTTATGATTGGCTAACAAAATTCCCGTGAGAAGTGGAGACAGCCGCCTGATCTGTGTGGAGCCATGCTGAGCATGCTGGGTAGAGGGTGTCTAGTCCGTTATGACATCAGGACTGCATGTTTCTCATTTATTCACCTGCCTGTAACCCTGCAATGCATGATGGGAGTAATTCAACTCTTCACAGCAAATATACTGCACACCTGTGTACTGACTATAACAGCTGAGTGTGAGAAATAGACGCTAATTCAGTGTTAATTACAGGTTAACACCGTCTGATGCCCAGCGTTTAAGTGACCTATGGCCTCACCCAGCTGGACGTGTGTATAAAAGTCCATCTGTCGCGCCCATACGTAGAGAGAGCTGATATTCTGTAGAGCACACCGGTTTCCTGAGAGGTAAATCTAAAATCAGTTTGCCTTTTTCAGCATCCTCTGTGAACGCCAGAAGAAATGGCTGAAGAGTCGTGTGGGTAAGAAGTTGCATCTAAATTTTGTTTAATGGGAGGTTAGGATGATTTAAAGCATGTGTTGTGTTCACTGGTTCATAAAGTGGTCATTTGCTCCTGAGTAACTAACTGAACAACTGAAAGTAAAATTCCTCTAAAATGTAGTTTAAAATTCCTAGAGTGCAGGCAGGTTGTTCCCGGACGCATCTCCCTCAGGACATGTGCTTCTCTGCAACTAGGCCTTAAGGTAGCAGCAACTGGCTCCTCTGTCTGGAAGCCCTGAACTGTCTGTAGATACACAATCAGCCACACTGAATTTCTCCAATGATTAACATCTGTTCAGACATCCAGACAATACTGATATCGTAACTCAAAAAAATTTAAAGTAAAAGCTCTGCTAAAACTTCAACCATGAAACTATGACTGGTGAGTGGTTACTGCTTCTCACGCCACCAGCCATTATACTGATGTCAGCCCAGTGGTGGTGAGTGGAGCGCCCCCTACAGGCTCAGGCTGAACTGCCACAGAAAAGTATTGCAGTAAGGTAGAACCACCATGTTGTAACTACACTGTAATAATTAGTGTTATGACTATAGTGTAAAAATTATCAAGTAGTAACTGCTGTTTAATAACCACACTGTGGCAACCACAGTGTAATAGCTAGTGTTAAATAAGGACTGGGCCGTGATGACAGTGTAATAACTATGGTGTAGTAACTGTAGTGAAATAAGTACAGTGTAGTACTACAGTAAAATAAGTGCTATGGAACAACTAGCGGTTAATGAATGTTGTACAATAACTAGTTCAGTAATTAGTGTTAAAATTCATTGTGTTTACTACAGTGAAGTAATTATTCACTGAAATTACTGCACTGTAATAACTATGTTTGATAACTTCCATGAAATACAGTGCAGCAACAACAGAGAAATAACAACTGTGTAATAACCACAGTGTAAAAACTAGTTTAATAACTACAGTGTAATAATGAAATCACTCACTGTAAATAGCTGATAAATTAATACACTTATACCAAATAATAATTTAAAGAACAGACATTTTTGAATACTAAAACTCCAGGTCCATGCAACAATGGATTCATTTTCACTACAGTTGCCACTATTTCCCTTTCTTGCTTTGATAAATGTGGCCACATTGCTATTTTAGCAGGATCTAAAATACAGTTTACTTAACAGGGGTGTTCAGTTTTTTTTCAAGTTTTGTTTATGACTGTAATAAAATCAGAAACCAATTTTTTGCCCTGAAGATTAACGTTATGATTCATTTAGAGTTGTGAACTAAAGGTTTAAAAACCCTAAATTTCTGCATGAATGGCCTCTGAATATAATCTGGCCCTGAGTCTTGACCTAAAAATAGCCTAATTTACAAACAACTCACAATATTTCACAGTTCAGAGGCAAAGCATAATGTCGCCATTCCCAGCTTGGGAGATCCTTTCTGGGCTCCATTTGCCCTCCTTCCTCAAGTGTCAACCTTCTATTTTTCATCTATTTTTATTGAAATCAGGATCAAACAACGTTCAGGTCCTGGAGCCTCTCCATGCCGCTGCTTAAAGGTATGATTTCAACTTTAAGTAAAGTGCCCTCTTAGTGCTCAGCCCACAGAGGAATTTTTTCTTAGCTACTTTCAGTATGCTGGGAAGCTTTACTGAACGCTGGTAATAAGAAAGTGTAGCATGAAACACAAAATTCCTGGAGTATGTAATTGCTAATTATATTCCAAGGCCATATTTTATTACTGACTGGGCACATTCTGTATGTGTGTAACTGAAGTCTTTAGAAATGAGCATCTGATTTGTTCTGATTGATTAAGCAGAAAGTTCACCAGCTTCAGTTGTTTCAACTAGCTAACACTCTACATTAGCATGCCTGAGGTATCACTAAAGCCTTAAAACACACACACTCTCACACACACACACACAGAATAAAAACGTGACTGTGTGTAACATGCTGTAAAAAGGTTTTCACAAGCGTTAGTAAGGAATGGATCTTGCTTGGGAACTGCGCTTTTTAGGTTTGCTGGGAGTTTTGGAGGCCATAGGTCCAGCTTTGTCCACATCTCCACTGGTAAAAACTGAGACTGAAGGGCATTAGCGGGTGGACGGTGAACCAGCTGCAGGGTACTGAGTGGTGTATATTTGCTGTTGTTGAATTACAAACCGTCGTCATTTAACAGAAAGGAAATAAACTGAGTTACCCAGCAGCCCTGTTGATGACATATCTAACACCTTACACACCAAACACACCCCGCAGGTACGCGCTTTGGAGAGCCCGCTGAGCAAATTAGCAGCTTAGCAGGTCTACTCACAGTGGTTTGCTGTAGTTACTGTCAGGGGGCCGGTTGCAGACGTGTTTGTGTGCGTGTGCATGTGTTTGTGTACACACATGCGCGTGGGTTGTGTGTTTTGGTGGGTAAGTTGTTCGGCCTGCGCCCTCACCCTCTCTGAATGCTGACTCTCTGTCTGTTAGTCAAGAAAGGGTTCCGGATCCTGCCTGATCCAGCTTGCCTGATCCAGGCTCGAGAAAAGCTGCACTTTGCAAAGAAATCTTAACCAAAATGATGGCGCCAATGAATTTTCATCTTCCCCAATGCTCTCTGTACTGTGTGCTCTGTTTTGGCTGTGTTACCATGGTTACCTTGTGACCAGTCTCTCTCTGCCTGTGTTGGAACAGTGAGTGCCGATTACTCAAAGCGATTACAGTAGGTCCTGGTACTGTCAGGTAGCACTGCCAGGTCAAAAGGTCTAAAAAGGTAACACCAATGCTAGCCATGTCTGCCCACCTCCCTTTTTTCTCTCTCTCTCTCTCTGTCTGTCTGTCTTCCTCTCTCTCCCCACCCCTCTCTCTTTCTCTGTCGCTCACTGTAATGCTAACCCGACCAGGTGGTCCTACAGTATCGCTTTGGTTGTAGAGCTCTAAAGAGTAGATGTTAAGTATTAATAACATAAAATAACATAATGCTGCGATGTTATTTATGTTATTTCCCTCGTGAAGAACTCCTGTAAACCTTGCAGTATTGAAACTCAGTGAACAAGGCATCTTAGACAAGCTGAAAAACAAGTGGTGGTACGATAAAGGGGAATGTGGGACCAAGGATTCAGGAAGTAAGGTCAGTTTCCATAGCGACACGCATTCAAAAACACGTGCTGCTCAAAGCATCCGCTTATGCACTCACAGTAAATACTGCCATCTTTTTCCCACCCTGACCAATTCGGCCACACTAAACTCCCAGATCAGACGCGAGTACTGGAGAAGCCCACAGTGCCTCCTACAGTACTGGTCTTGAATGTGTAATATCAGTAAAGCAGCACCACCTCACCATCACATCACCTGCAAGCACACATTTAGCATACAGAGCATGAGACATACCTACTTTACTGCATAAGTAGCTAATGTAAGAGTAAGTGTTTCAAGTACTTGAAGTAGTATATGAGTATTTAAGTATTCTATAGTTATTTGAGCAACCGAGTGTTCCATTAGAGTTCTTAAGTGGTTTAATATTTCAGTGTTTAGAGTTTTGGTGGTTTAAGAGTGTTTTATTTGCATTTAACATTGTGTGCAAAAGTATTGGCGCCCTGGTCATGTGACGTAAACGTCCTCTGCAGAGACACACTTTTGCACGTTGTAATGCACACTGCGCAAAAGTTATTTCATAGTTTTATTTTTTATGCAGTGTGTTAAACTAAGTAAATTAAAACCAGCTTCTAAAGTTTAAACTATTATTATTCTGTATTATTCAATCCTGCTGATGTACATGCTTGTCATGTATGACTAGATTTTAGTTACACAACTGGATGAAATCAGTTTTCCCACCTGTGGGGTTGGTGTGCGTAGGTGTGTGTATGTGAAAGCGACTGAGGGAAATAAAATAGGTTGCTCACCAAATTGATTTTTGCCAAAAATGTTAATATGCCCTGCCTACTCGGACAGGTTATTTTGGCATTCCCTTTCCCCGATCATTAAAGGCGGTCATTAACGCACTGAAACAGCACAGAAATTTGCAGAAACATGTCTAAAATATGTAATTGTGCTCTCTGCAGAGACTGTGGGATGTCCACACTTTTGCATACGTGTGTATTATGTTGTGTAGTATGAGGTAGTGTTACTCTAGTATTGTGTAGTATAATGTAGTGTATAATGTGTGTAATGTAGTGTGTAATGGAGCGTATAAGGTAGTATATAAATAGTAGTGTATAAAGTGGCATATAATGCAGAGTATAATGAGGTGTGTTGCAATAAGGCTGTAAGGTTAAATGGACCCTTCTGCTGCTGTACCAACCCCACTCACATTGAAACCCATTCTGTTGGTGTGTGTCTGATTTGCATGTGTAACTGCGTGTATCGCGCCTGTCAACATTGTGTGGTGTAAAACGCCAAAGCTTCCTCTAACTACGCCTCTCTCTTGGCCTCGCCATGGGTCACTGTGCAGGAGAGTGTTGCCGTGGCGATGTTACAGATGCGAGATGGCGCAGTGGGACGAAGGCTGTCTTACGCAGCACGACGCTATGGAACGTGATTGACCGGTTATTTAACCTTCTGAGGCACACACACTACACTACACTACACTACACTGACATGGCATGCACATACAGCCTAGTAACCAAGGCACCTTCTCTAACCATTTGCCTCCATAACCATGACAACCACACACAGCTCAATCGCAGCAATAGAGCCACGCTGCTGCCGTTGCCACGGCAACCACTCTCATAGGGTTAAAATGTGAACGGTCTCACACTGAAAGGATGTGTTTGCGTGTGTGAGGCGGGTTGCCATGGCAGCAGAATGGCGAAAGTGTGTGTGTGTGTGTGTGTGTGTGTGTGTGTGTGTGTGTGTGAGTGAGAGAGAGAGAGAGAGTTATTGAGGCTTGTCTGTGTTTGATATGTGACGCTGCTCCAAGGGCCAGCCGAGCATGATGGTGTCCTTCAGTGAGTTTTGAAAGCTGTGAAGTTTGCAGAAGTAGTTCAGAGAGGGGAATCGCCATAATAACATTAACGTTTTAATCCCTCCTCGCCCTCCTCTTCCTAACGGCCACCCGGAGAAACCAAAGAACGAGGACTTTACCGAATAGCTTAACGATATTAATGAGTTTATGTTTCTGCTTTGCTGATTTCTGTCCACTCCTGATGGCTCAGGGTTGGCTCTAGAGTGCTGTGCATGTCTTTATGATTGGATCTGAGTGTGTGTGTGTGTGTGTGTGTGTGTGTTTGTGTTTCTACAGTACTCTTCTGTCCCTCAGGCCAGAGGAGTGATTGGAGAATGAAAGAGGAGAAATAATGAAACCCATCCCTTTGAGCCAACCTGAGTCGTTAACCCAGAGATGCTCGAACTCACCAGTCCAAATCAGAGCCCCCAGTTCAAATCAGACCATGAAGTCCCAATTTGACCTTCCATTTGGAATCTGACCCTTAATTTCAAATCAGACCCTAAAGTCCCAGTCTGACCTTCCATTTAAAATCCCCAGTCCAAATCTGACTCTCCAGTCCAAATCTGGTCCAAACAGCCTCTACATGCTAAATCTGGACTGTAGTCTAAATCAGGTCTTACAGGTGAACTCATGGTTTCCCTGAATATTGTTATTTAAGCAGTTAATGTAATGGGAGGACTGTTGTGGATACTCTGGACTGCCGGGTAAAAGGACGATGTGAAAGATGGTTGCTCTTGTAGGACTGTAGTTTACGTATCCCTGGATTAATGTTTCATCTGTAACCCTCCTTTAGGCTCACGCCTCCCCTGTTTTTCCCACCAACACTCACTTCCTCCTTAACCCGATCTTTCCAGTTCCTCCCACCGTGTGCGTGTTTAAACAAAACCGCGTGTATACGCTAGTTCGAGTGTGTGAGTGCCCGACCATGAGCATGCTTTAGAGTCTGTACTGTAATGGCATGTGTTCTGAATCTTGTGTGTGTGTGTGGATGTGCATCTGACGGTCTCTTTGTGCTCTGCAGGATAAAACGAGTGCACTGAGCCTCAGCAATGTGGCGGGTGTGTTCTACATCCTGGTGGGTGGTCTGGGCCTGGCCATGACTGTGGCACTGGTGGAATTCTGCTACAAATCCCGGCAGGAGACCAAACGCCTCAAGCTGGCTAAAAACGCTCAGAACTTCAAAGCTGCTCCTCCAGCGAACACACAGAGCTTCGCCACCTACAGAGAGGGCTATAACGTCTACGGCACGGAGAGCGTCAAAATATAACACATGCAGTGCGTATCAGTGCTGTCACCATGCTCTTGATGGTCATGCTTTTGATGTCACTATACTTCGATATGATACACTCAAAAATATCGACTTTCGATGCAATCTTCCATACCAAAGACAGGTAACAACATTGAGGGTCTAGACATCTCCCAGTGAACATGAGATTTAGCTTTGGAGAATTTCTAAAAGAATTTTTGTGCTTAACATACTATGTACTATTATATACTATACTATTATACTACATAATGTACCATACTGTATACTATTATATACTAAAATGTTAATATTGAAAAATAATGAATAAATTGTATTTAAAAAGTAATAAATATGAATATAAAACAGGCCATATTGGGTCTACTTTTTTTCTTGATGTGGTAAATTCAGTAAATAAACAGTAAGTGTGCACTAAAAGGGGCAGAAGTGTGAACTAACAGTATTTTTACACAGGATATATTTATTATATATATTTTGGTTTTTTTTTTTTCCTATTGTGAACTTATTCTGATTTTTAAACGGTGTGGCATTCTTCATAGCTAAAGTATCTGGATACATTTCTGTTAACTGAATTTTTTTGGTCAGCACTAATTCTGTGTTGTATGCTGTGCTGACAGGTAGTGCTGAATCAGCACGGATGTTGCGTGATCTTACAGATGTAATTGGCTTCACACTGACTGTAACCTGTTCTCTGTCTGCTCCTAGATGGAGATCCGTCCCCACCTGATGTCACTGATGCACGGGGCACCAGATTCTCCGAGGCTTTGAAATGAACAGGACACGCCCCCTCACAGAGTGGCGCTTCCCACCACTCTCCTCTCCTCACCCCAGACACCCCATCTCTGTCCCCTCCCCCTCAGTTTTGCTGTAACCATAGCGACTGCACTCTCGGATTCCATGACCCGTCGTCTCGCAGTGCCTTACAGAACATAACTCCAGCTTGCCGGGACATACAAACAAACAAACAAGCAAACAAACAAACAACATGCAGACAAATGATGCCGCTGCTGCTGGCGTCCAGCCCAGTGAACTCCGCTGCTTCTCTCTGAAATTGGCGCTCTACTTTGAGCATGCTCAGTTCAGTAGGACTGTCAGGCGTATGCTGGTTTCCATAGCAACCTGCAAACCACCAGGGATGTTAAGGTGCTCTCCTGGCCACTCTGATTCATGTTCACAGCAGGAGTGACTCGACACTGACCAAGGTTACAGTCTCTGCTGCTGCAGGACGTGCCACACAGCTGCAGCTCCAGAGTGGTTTCCTTCAGTCCACTCCAGTGATCCACCCTATGGTGGCTCAGTTCTGGTTCCCAGGTTCACTCCATTGTAGTTCAGTCTCTATCATTATCATTCCAATGTAATTTAGCTCCGTCTCAGAGCGATTCTGAGCTCTATTTGAGAGTCATTCTGCCCCCTTCCAAAGCAGTTTGACCCAGCAATTCAGTTCTATTCCAGAGTTGCTCAGTTACATTCCAGAGCAGTCCAGCTCCATTCCAGCTCTTGGGCTGTTAAGCTCAATTCCAGAGTAAGTCAGTCATTCCAGAGTATTTCAGCCCAATTCTAGAGAGATTTAGTCTCATTCTAGAATGCTTGGATTCTATTCCAGAGTGGTTATGCCCCCATTTCTAAGTAGCTCAGCTCAGTCCTAGAGCAACTCTCCGTTCCAGAAAAGTTCAGGTGTATTCTCGAGTATTTCGACCCCATTCGAAGGGAAGTTCAATCTCACCCCAGAGCAGGGTGTTTCATCTCTATTCCTGAGTAACTGCCCTAGGCCAGAGCTGTCCTGCTTTATTCCAGAGTCACACCATTCAAGAGTGGTACCACTCTATTCCAGAGCAGTTCAGCTCAGTTCCAGAGCAGTTTGCCTCCGAAGTTAATCTATATTCCAAAGCAGTTCAGTCCCATTCCAGAGTGGTTCCACCCTGTACATAAGGTCCACTCCAATATTCCACTCTAGACCACTTTAAATGAACACCTCTAATTCACACTTCAGCAGTTCTCTAGAGTATCTCTACTCTAGAGTGCACTGTTAAACTGTTTAGCCAGTTCTTGTCATAAAGAAGCAGCTTAACTGGTTTTATTTGATGTTTGAGAGGTCCACTCTAGAGTGGGTCAGGTCCACTAGAGATCCTTCATTCCACTAGTCTGTCCGTCTGTCTGTCTGTCTGTCGGTCTTATATGTTCACCCTACCTGTCTCTCGCACTCCCCCTTCTGGTTCTGGATGTGTTGGGTGTTCATTAAAGCTACACACAAATAAAAGGGGCGCTAAGAGGCTTAAGTGACAGAAAGAGTCCTTCTGTCTCCTTTTTTGCATTTGTGCATTTGTTTTTCTGTGCTTTTGCCCTTTAGATAAAAAACAACATGCCGATATGGTAAAGAAGAAGAAAGAAAAGAGTTAAAAACACAGCTTTTCTAGTTTAGTATTATTTTAGATGAATGATTAAAAGTCAAAGTGTGAAAATGAAAGTTAAATCTCTAGGATCTCTAGTTTTATAACTCACTGGGAGACTAATCCGTTCATATGTATTTCTTTAGGTGATTTTATAAAGACAATAATGTTGGGAATTATTTCTGATTAAAAGTGCATGTAAGATTAATGCTAGCAGCAGATTCTCCTCTTTCTCCTCATGTCTCCTCGTTTCTCCTCTGATCTTTCACCTGTGTAAGTACAGAAGAGCAGCAGCTTGCCGCCGACTCCCTGCATGAATGCCTGTAGAGTCTTCAATTTTATTACATTTTGTTAATAAAGATAGGTCTGAAAACAGGCTCTCTTCTCTGGACTCTTCTTTCCTGTTTGAAAATGACACAAAGCAGCTTCACACCAAGCAGTGAACATACTAGTAGTCAATATGGTAGATATTATACAACAAAATTCCTGTCTGAGCAGATAGAAAGGGCCCATATTATGAACAAACAATTTTTCCACTTTATGTTTCAAAACGTACCTTTCATTCCACAGGCCATACAAAAAACAACATATTTACAAGGAGGGGTTCAGCTCTGGCTGCTTTTTGAATGAATCAGAACAAACCTCATTTACATATGGCCATCAGAACAAAGCACATTTACATATAGCCATCTTAAAGGCATAGTGAAAAAAAATTTATTCTAAGGGACGAACCTGATGGTTCAGAACTGCGGAATTAATTCGGACTCGTTTGGTGAAAAACACACAAACGTTAAAATAAAACATCAAAAATAAAACGCAAGGCAAATGCACAACATGAGTCCTTTAACATTGAGAACAGCTCTTTTTTGTACCTTTTAACACAAGTGCAGGTGAGGAAAAACCCACAATAACGTTTATGAATTAAGAGTGCTGTCTCTGGGAGGTCAGTTTTTATTTGTGATGGTCCATTTTACCGAATGTCGACACGGTTGTCTCTTGAAATAGTCTCATTTACATTTACATTTACGGCATTTAGCTGATGCTCTTATCCAGAGCGACGTACATCAGTGCTCAAGTAATCCACGTCTGTATCTTAGGCCATGTAAGCTAAACTTAAGTCAATCATCCACAATTCAACCACGATACTGCACGCTCAGTACACCTAAATAATACCTGTCAAGAATACTTAAGCAACACCTGTCAAGGAAAGTGGTAAGAGTTAGGAAGAGGATTTTTTTATTATTTTTTTTTTTTAATTTAAATTGGTAGTAGTATGCAAGTGCAGTGGGAGACATCGTTAGTCACGAAGGTGCTCCTTGAAGAGGTGGGTCTTCAGGCGACGCTTGAAGACCGCGAGGGACTCCTCAGATCTGATCGGAAGAGGGAGTTCATTCCACCACTGTGGGGCCAAGACTGAGAAGACTCTTGATGAAGGTCTCATGATCAAAAACAACCCCAAAAGCAAATTTTTATTTATGTATGTATTAACCTTGCTAATGTTATCTTAGCACAGAGAAAGTGGAGTCATCTGTGTCTAATGCTGACATTGTGGCGCTGAGCCAGGGAGCTGAGCTCGTGAATAATTGTGGAAAAAATTATAAAAAGTCATTTAGGTATAATGAGTATCATGGGGTCCTACTGTCAGTGGAATCTGGAAAACAAGTACACTCGCTAACTTTACCCTCCATAGAAATTACAATAATGCCC
>JBBPCX010000088.1:17545835-17548335 GCA_037974365.1 Hydrocynus forskahlii | reverse complement strand
CAGTATCCGGCGTAATACTTTATTCATTCAAATGTCAACTGTCCTGTTGTTTTGTTACACTTGTGTTTTTTGTTTCTTGCGCGGTCTGTGTGTTTTGTCCTGTCTGCACTTTTGTGGTCTTGTGTTGTTTCTGTTTTTGTTCTTGAGTTGCAGCATGGTCCAGGAGGAACGAGGTTCCGTTTCACTGTGTACTGTGTGTGTGACTCTTATGACAATAAACCAACTCGACTTGATTTGGAGAGCTGAACTTCAAACATTTCTGGCTGAATGGTCCCTTTAACAGTCTCTATGTTTAAATGAACAGTGCAAGCTTTTACCGATCATATAATGTGCACCCCACTGTGTGTGTGCTCTCGGAGTGTGTGCTGTAGGGGCTGTAATGCTCTTTTAGCTGTTACTAATTAGGGGTTTAAACCAGACTGCCTTAGGTTCCACTGTAGGTAATGCACACACACACACACTCACTCACATACACACACACACACACACACACACACACACACACACACCCACACTCACATACACACACACACACACACATACACACACACACACACACACAGTCACATTGATTTCAGATTAAAAAGCTGTTTGAAACCAACCTCATGACACTGAAACCACCTCAGGGTGTGCCACAACACGACTGTGTGTGTTATGAAGTTTAACCTGCCGCCTGCTTCATCAGTTACCGTGTATTTCATAAGTAATTGGACAGTGATGCAATTTGTGGTTTATAGACACTAATTTTATTGACACCCTGCGTTGACATCCTGCAGTACAGCGCCACCTCCAGTGTGCTACTGTGATAACACCACACTTTATCATCTTTATTAATAGATTTTCACACAAAAACTGAACAAGAATGTTTACTTTCAGTTTATGAAGAATAAACTTAAGGAGGCCTGACTTACACTGGATATGTCGAGTCTGCTCATCCAGCCTGAGAAAAGCAGTCTCCATCTGTGTGAGATGTTCAAAGGAACTTCAGAAGCTCCAGCAGATTAAAAATACAAGTGAAACATTGCAGTTGAACCATTTCCCCACACTCTCATTCTGGTGAACAACAGGGGAAGCTCCTCCAGCTCACCTTTCTCTTCTTCATGGACTAGCTTCTCCTCGTCTGTCCTCAGCTGCTTCAGCCACGCTCTGGAGAAACTCATCCAGCTTCTCTGCAGTACTTAAGGTGGAACATCAGTATTAAAAAGGCTTCACTGTAGTATTTAAGGTGGAACATCTGTACTAAACATGCCTCACTGCAGTATTTAAGGTGGAACATCTGTACTATACAGGGTTCACTGCAGTACTTAATGTCATCAGCATTTAAGCTGGTGTCATTGCAGTAGTAAGGTGGAATATCAGTGTTAAACACTGTTTCGCTGTATTTAAGGTGGAACATCAGTATTAAACAGGCTTCACTGCAGCATTTAAGGTGGAACTTCAATATTAAACAGGGTTCACTGCAGTACTTAGCGTGGAACATCAGCATTTAAGCTGGCTTCTTTGAGGTATTTTAGGTAGAACATCAGT
This sequence comes from Hydrocynus forskahlii, assembly GCA_037974365.1. Lineage (NCBI taxonomy): Eukaryota > Metazoa > Chordata > Actinopteri > Characiformes > Alestidae > Hydrocynus > Hydrocynus forskahlii. The sequence goes on along the minus strand of JBBPCX010000088.1, from coordinate 17,546,808 downwards.
GTTTATGAGGATTTCACTGCAGTATTTAAGGTGGAACATCAGAAACAGGGCATGGGTCAGAAATGAAGCTTTGTCACTCACGGATGCTGGCAGGCCTAGTTGATCTCAGTTAGGTTTTGTCGATGGCTTTCACTGCCATCTCTCACTGAACAAGATGTTATTGGTTATGGCTCTTTTCAGCAGGATCATTATTTATTATAAACATTGTTGTAGATGTTTTGTGTGTTTTTAGCGGCTGATTGTTGTTGCTAGGTAACAGACCAGTAAGGTGGAGTGATAATAGAAGAGATTCAGCTGATCACACAGTGAGGGCAGGACTAACTCGCTTAATCATCTACAGTCATGTTCATACTGTTTCAGAGTGTGTGTGTGTGTGTGTGTGTGTGGTGTGTGTGTGTGTGTGTATGTGCGTTAAAGCTTTCACTGTTAGGATGAGAGCTTTCACGCACACACAGGAAAGTTTTACAGTGGTGTAATCGAGAGACTTCACAACAATATAATGCAGTTGTGGGCGGAGCTTATAGAATCTTAACTCCCTGAGCTTAAAACACCTGCACCCCCACACCCCCCACACACATAGAAGGTTATTGCTTTTTTGTATCTGACTGAATCTGATGCCTCAGCATAAACACGATTCTATTACTGTCCAGACGCAAACACACACTCTCTCTCTCTCACACACACACACACACACACACACACACACAAACACACGCACATTCACACAAGCATATCAGGTAATAATCACAGATCTGGTGTCATCTTTTAGGGGTAATGAGGGACTAAATACAAAAATTCTCACAATTAATTGATTTACATTTGACTGTGATTTTACGTCACACTGCCCACTGTGTCCTGTTCTTAATTTAGAGGATGTCTAGAATGTTCTTCTAGAGCAGGGGTGCCCACACTTTTTTGGCTTGCGAGCTACTTTTAAAATGACCAAGTCAAAATGATCTACCAACAATCAAAC
>JBBPCX010000088.1:17503369-17545735 GCA_037974365.1 Hydrocynus forskahlii | reverse complement strand
TTGTTTAATATTTCAATCAAACTTTTAATTTTAACACTGCAGACACAGAACAGAAACAGAACCAAACTCAGTAACCAGACAGTGTGTCCTCAGTGCAGACTGACATTCAGAAAAATCCAATGCCTCAGCTTGGATGGGCTGATGTGGTTCTCCTCAGTATCTGCCCTGTTTTTGAGAAGACTCTCTCCTCACATGTGATTGGCCACAAGTTCTGCTGTGTGCAGAGCTGAGCCGCTGAGGGAGCTGAGCAGCGGAAGGATAAAAAGTGGGGAGCCGGTACCGGCTCTCACTCAATGGGAGTTGGCTCTTCTGATTCACCTGATGCTTTTGCGCATGACACTATAATGTGGCTCGCGGTTCCCTCGTTTTTACGTTATACGGTCCCCTGTGTGCATAGAGATTATTTTGAAAGGCAGGGCTCCACGATCGACTCACGTTGCCTTTGGGATCAACCGGTAGATCGCGATCGACGTATTGGGCACCCCTGTTCTAGAGTCTTCCACAGTGAGCCATTTTGCAGCAGTAACTGTCATTGCTGAAGTCACTGGTGCAAAATAAGGTGGCATAAAAGGGTCATGTCCTCTTCACTTTGTAAAAATGATGAGAGATAAATTTCAGACTATAAGATTGGGACTGAGACTTCAAGACTGACACTAAAACTGCTAGACTGTGACACTGAGGTTGTGAGACTGAAACCGTTAGACTGAGACTGTGAGACTGAGACTGAAAGGCTGAGAGACCATGATACTGAGACAGTGAGAATGTGAGAAAGTGTGACTGTGAGGCTGTGAGACTGTGGAGCAGGGAGACTGTGGGAATGTGAGTATGTGGGATGATGACAGTGTGAAACTGTGGAGCTGTGAGACTGAGACTGTGGGGATGTGAGACTGTAAGACTATGAAACAGCAGGGATGTGAGAATGTGGGACTGTGAGACTGAGATTGTGGAGCAGAGAGACTGGGAATGTGAGTATGTGGGACAATGAGACTGTGGGAATGTGAGTATGTGAGACTGTGAAACTGCAGGGCTGTGAGAGTGTGAGACTGAGGCTGTGAGACTGAGACTATGGGACTGAGACTGTGGGACTGTGAGATTGAGGGGCTATGAAACTGAGACTGTGGAATTGAAACTGAGACTGAGATTGTGGGACTGTGAGATTGAGACTGCATGACTGAGACTGTGAGGCTAAGACTGTGATACTGTGCGACTGTGACTGTGAGAGTGAGACAGAGACTTTGAGAGTGAGACCATGATACTGTGAGATTAAGACTGAGACTATGAGAGTGTGAGAGTAAGACTGGAACTGAGACACTTTAAGAGTTATATTCTGAGACTGAGACTATAAGACTGTGAGACTGAGACACTGAGACTGTGAGAGTGTGAGACTGTGAGACTGAGGCTGTGAGACTGAGACTAAGACACTGAGAGTGTGAGACTCTGAGATAAAGAGACTGACAGACTGAGAGACTGTGAGACTGAGAGACTGAGAGACTGAGAGACTGTGAGACTGAGAGACTGTGCGACTGTGAGACTAAGAAACTAAAACTGAGACTGTAAGACTGAGACTGTGAGACTGAAACTGAGACTGAGAGACTATGAGACTGAGACTGTAAGGCTGAGAGACTAAGACTGTGAGACTGAGAGACTGAGACTGTGAGACTGAGACTGTGAGACTATGAGACTGCAAAGTGATGGTCAAAATGAGAGTGAACATGAGAAAGTAAGATTGAGAATGACAGTCAGAGTGTATGTGATATTTAGAGTGAATGTGGGCGTGAGAATGAGAATGTCCTCACCTGGTTCGCATTATTTACATCACAGCTGGTGGAGTGGTTGTTGCAGCCCTGGACGATTTTGTTTCTGGCCCTGTACCAGCAGAGCATTGTCTGATTTGGCCTTCAGGGGATGTTTCATTTCCATGTCATTTAAAAAGGGCTACCGGCATCAGATCTGAGATGCTAAACAGAACAATATATTTGCCATTTTTTTTACAACATTCAGAATAATTGAGATATTATATAATTATATGCCACAAATTAATTTGGAAAAATAAATTAGTGTTTGTTTTATTTGTTTAACCATGTCTGTCTGCAGAATAAACTCTCTGAACCAGCACCAGACCGTCCTGCTGTTTCTGGGTCAGGATATACCACAGTCTGTTCAAGAATTTGAACTCAAGAAGTATCATATGTTGTTGCCTTTAACTTGCTAAATGATCTGAAATATAAATGAATAATTGAAAGGAACAGGCAAGTGCTTGTGTCAAGCCCAGTAATGATCCAGCATCAATCTCTCCAGCTTGTCCTCCTACGGATCAGATCTGTGTGCTGTAGGTTAGATGATGAAAATCTGCTAATTTTTCATTACAAACATTTTGCTCTGAGCTCCTGGTAAAAACCTGATAATTATTGTATTTCAAACTGACACACTCATCCACACACACACATTTACTCACAAAGTTATAAGACACCTCATATATTTTATGAGGGCACTTATGTTTTTGAGGAATGGCCGTTTGATTGGAGTCACTGAGAAAATACAGCCCGTTTAATCAATGTGGAGGATAATTAAAGCACCATTTTATTTCATTTCACTCTTAACGTTTTGAACAGGCCGCTTCCTCTTCCTGCTGCTCAGATCATTAGTGCAACACAACGCTCTTCCGGAGCACATGAACCAAAGTACAAATGCTGAAAGTCGACTGTAGCAACCTAACACATCACTGCTAAAGTGTCTCTGGTAATACATCACTGCTAACACATTATTGCTAACGCAACACTACTATTGGATCACTGATAACATATCATTGCTACCACTGTTACTAGATAACTTAACACACCATTGCAAATGCATAACTGCTAACACATAGCTACTAATGCATCACCTCTAACACAGTACTGGTATTACTTGTAATGCATCCCCGCTAACACAGTATTGCCAACACAACACTGCTATGTCTCACTACCATCACCGCTAATGCAGCACTGCTAATGCATCACTTCTAATGTATCACTGCTAACATATCAGTGCCAATGCGTCAATGCTAAAACATCACTGCTAACATACTTGCTAATGCACTGTTAATACTACATTTCAACTCAGAGAGTCAGAGGAACCTCACCAACCCCAACCTCAAAATCCAAGATGGCTACTCAGTTCACCAGCAGTAGAGAGAGCAGCAGTAAAAACTGTTACTATCTTATTATTGTCTCAGTAAATCAGTCCTCTACAAAGTGCTGTAAATTTTCTGTCCATGGATGTTTTGCTGCGGTGTTTCAGGGCTCCCAACTCTCATGCATTGAGCATGACATTCACGCATTTGATTGTCATCTCACACTCTCACGCCTTACCTCAGATTTCTCACGCTGAAAATCTATTGTTTCTATCGTATCTAGGCTGCCCATTGTGCACACTCCTCCATGGTAGGTGGCGTACCTAATGATGCAGCAGTCGTCGGCAGCTGAAGAAGCAGCACACACACCCCCGCTCACTGCTCAGCCACACACCCCAAAATGTCATGCAAAGATTTTTGGAAAAGTTGGCAACCCTGGTGTTTGTGGGTAAAATCCTGCGTAATGCGTCATTACCCGGTATTGCTAAAAGTGGGTAACAATGGCTAACTTGGCTTGAACTGGGTTTTCCAGCATATTGAATCTGACACTGATCTGTGCTGGAGCCTCTGAGGGCCTGCATCACTGCGAATACACACTTCAGTGCAGTCTCGCTGAGCCCATCCAGCGCCCTGTCTAAATTCTTAATGCATTGTATGAAAGGGAAACGCTGCTTTATCTTCATTTCACTCATTAATGTTACAGCAGTGAGGTGACGCGTCGGCTGTGGAATTTGTGTAGCGTTATTTATGGATGACACAGCCGTCATCTCACTGAAGCCAAGCTGCCAGAGACCCAGCTACTCAGGACCGAACCATATGAGCAGAATTACGGGGGTGGGCACAATTCAGACAGGAATAAAACTGAAGTGATTCTGAAATAATGAGTTAAGACAGCAGGACTGTTTCTGGCATCAGATAACGTGATTTTTTCTCTTTTCTCCAGTGCGTTGTTCAAAACGAGTTTATGAAGGCGGAGTGCTTTTATAATGTTGCAGAGCTCTGGAACCACTGCCTCAGTTCATTAACTGTTTTTTGACTTTTTTGGTTCAGTGAAACCAATGACTCTCCCTAGCATACAGACTACAAACTGTAATTCAAATGGTGCAGCTAAACTGCTGTAGATTAAGTGGGTGGGGCTAAACTGCTGTAGGCTGAATGGGTTGGGCTAAATGGGTCATGCTAAACTCGGGCCATTTGATAGTTTTTTTTTTTATGTGTACCTTATGATAATGTTGGTGTGTGTGTGTGTGTTTAGGTGTGTATCCACTGTGATGGAGTTTGCACTGTGACGGACAGCAGAAATTTTCCTGCAGATTCCCTGACCAATGGCATCATCTAAACAGAAACCACCTGGCTGAAGGGCGGAGCTTCACATCTACCAGAGAGTGTGTGTGTATGTTTGTATGTGTACGTATGCATGTATGTGTATGTGTGAGATGTTGAACGTGTTGAAAATACAGAGCATGTACATGTGTGTGTGAACACAGTCACACTAACCTGTGTGTGTGAGTGTGTGTGTGCATGTGTGTGTATTTGTGTATGAGGTGAGAGAGACCATGTGGCACACACTGACGAGAGGTCTCCCGTCACACACACACCAGCTCTGGCGACCTCTGACCTCTGGCCTGTCTGGGCTGTATTGGGTGTGGTTGCCGTGGTGTGTCTCCATGGCAACGGCGCTGAGCTACCAGCCCACCGTGAACACGGCTCTGGGGCGTCTGCGGGGGATGCGGGTTGCTGTGGCGGCAGAGGGTCTCGGCCCGGTGGATCAGTTTTTGGGTGTGCCATATGCAGCCCCCCCAGTGGGGGAGAAGCGTTTCATGCCTCCTGACGCCCCATCGGCCTGGTCTGGGGTCCGGAATGCCACAAGATTCCCACCTGTCTGCCCTCAGACCGTCCGGAATGCTGTGCCGGATATCATGATGCCTATCTGGGCCACGTACAACCTGGACACAGTGGCAACATACCTGCAGGAGCAGAGCGAGGACTGCCTGTACCTCAACATCTATGTCCCCACGCAGAGCAGTGAGTGTTCCCCCGCATTATACTTAAATGGATAGGGCTAAACTGCTGTAGGCTGAATGGGTGTGGCTAAACTGCTGTAAGATGAAGGGGTGGAGCTAAACTGCTGTTACCTGAATGGGTGGGGCTAAACTGCTGTAAGATGAAGGGGTGGAGCTAAACTGCTGTTACCTGAATGGGTGGGGCTAAACTAATGTAAAATGAAGGGGAGGAGCTAAACTGCTGTTACCTGAATGGGTGGGGCTGAACTGCTATAAAATGAAGAGGTGGAGCTTAACTGCTGGTATCTGAATGGGTGGGGCTAAACTGCTGTAAGATGAAGGGGTGGAGTTAAACTGCTGTTACCTGAATGGGTGGGGCTGAACTGCTATAAAATGAAGGGGTGGAGCTAAACTGCTGTTAACTGAATGGGTGGGGCTAAACTGCTGTAAGATGAAGGGGTGGAGCTAAACTCCAGTGTGTGGGGACGGTACCTTGCTCAAGGGTACCTCAGCGGTGACACTAGCAGTTGGGATTTGAACCCCAACCCTCTAATAATGAACACTGTATGATAAGAGTAAAATTACTGAAACAGAATCCACACAATGAAAAGTCATTCTTAGTAAGCACAGCTATGATTCAGTTGTAGAGATTAATGTAATTTATTTTTATTTTAATTGTACAATAAAATCGAAAAAAAAAAGAAAAAAAAAGAAAGGTTTAGTCACCCAGCAGCAGCGGCACCACTATGCATTTGTTGGTTCGTGTGGTTGAAAAGACCACTACTGACTGTAATTATAATAGCCCTGAAACACACACACAGCGTAAGTACTGTCTCATTAGGCTGAATGAGTTTTTTTTTTAGCAGACTAGGGGTAAAAACAACACAGTAGTGGGAGAGGGGGATTATAGTACATTTACCCATAATCCACATTCATGAAATCCTGCATGTAAAGTTCTAACATCATTAATCCTCAAACACAAGCTGATTCTTTATTCTCTTTCTTTCTTTCTCTCTCTCCCTCTCTCTCTCTCCCTCCCTCTCTTTCTCTTTCTCTCTCTGTCTCTCTCTTTCTCTCTTCCCCCTCCCTCCCCGTCCCTCTCTGTCTCTCTTTTCCCATTTTTCTCTCTCCTTCCCTCTCTCTTGGCCTATGTCTCTCTTGTCCCCTCTTTTTTCTCTCTCCTTTTCCTCTTTCTCTCTTTGTTTCCCTCTTTCGCCCTCTGTTTTTCTCTCTCCCCATCTCTCTCTTTCACTCTCCCGCTCTCTTTCTTTCTTTCTTTCTTTCTCTCTCTCTGCAGGCAGCAAGAAAGCAGGCAGTGATTCAGAAGATGATGGTATTTACTGTTTTCATCACTCTTTCTTTTTATTCATTTTTAATATTTTCCTGTTATATTTCTTTATATATTTTTTTCTGCTCCTTTCATCGATCTATAATTGGGAAAGGGGGCTGGCGCTGTGGTTTCTGCAGGCTTGCATCAGCTGGGGGGATTCAGAGCGAGTGTGTAAACATAGCCCTATCCGCCTTTACACACACACACACACACACACACACACACACTCATTCATGATGCTGTGTGAAGCATTTACAGGGAGGAATCAGACTCAACATACACATCCTCTCACCCTCCAGAACCAAATCAGAGAAATATAGTATAACATAGTATAGTATAGCATAGCATAGTGTTGAATTGTGTGGTATAGTATAGTGTTATATATTATAATGCAGTGAATTACAGTACAATATACTGCCATTTAGTGTAGTATAGTATTATATAATACAGTATAGTATAGTATGACATAGAACAGTGCATTATAGTATAGAAAAGTATAGTATAATATAGCATAGTTTAGTATAGCACAGTACAGTACAGTATTATATAGTATAGTTCTGTATATTATAGTATAGTATTGTATAGTTCAGGGTACTATAGTATAGTGTAGTTCAGAATAGTGCGGAGTAGTATAGTATAGTATAGTGTTATAAAGTATAGAGTAGTGTAGTATGGTATCTATTTACAGTTAAGGCATTTGGTAGACGCTCTTATCCAGAGTGATGAGAATCAGTGCTTTAAGTAGTTCATATCCGTTCTTTATACCTGCAAAGGGGGACTCAAGTATAGTATAATATAGTATAGTATAGTATAGTATAGTATAGTGTAATATAGTATAGTATAGTATAGTATAGTATAGTTGCTGAGGACACGCTGAGCAACTGAGGACACGCCAATTATTTGAACCTGTCTTATATCCATGGTGTGCACACATATATATCCACTATATACTGTACATATATACATACATTTATGTAATGTGTACATACATTTACTTATATGGTTATATATATATATATATAAAACCATATAAGTTGTTCATGTATGTACATATTACATAAATGTATGTAGAGATGTAGATAGTGGATAGGTCTTTCTAATACCTTTTTAAGGGACCAAAAGTAACACATTAACAATCATAAATCAAACTTTTTCTTTTTAATATTTGCAGTAAGTTACAGCCTGAAGTCTGGAATGCATAGACATCACCAGACACTGGATTACATGCTGGGTGATGCTCTGCCAGGCCTCTACTGCAACTGTCTTCAGTTCCTGCTTGTTGTTCTTTGGACATTTACCCTTCAGTTTTGTCTATAGCAAGTTAAATGCATGCTAAATCGGATTCAGGTCAGGTGATTTACTTGGCCATTGCATAATATTCCACTTCTTTGCTTTAAAAACTCTTTGGTTGCTTTCGCAGTATGCTTCAGGGCACTGTGAAGCCCTGTCCAATGAGTTCTGAAGCATTTGGCTGAATATGAGCAGATAATATTGCCTGCTTTTGTCAGTGGTCACATCATCAATAAATACAAGGGAACCAGTTCAATTGGCAGCCAAACAAGCTCACGCCATGACACTACCACCACCACGCTTCACTGATGAGGTGGTATGTTTTGGATCATGAGCAGTTCCTTTCCTTCTCCATACTCTTCTCTTCCCATCACTCTGGTACAAGTTGATCTTTGTCTCATCTGTCCATAGGATGTTGTTCCAGAACTGCAAAGGCTTTTTTAGATGTTGTTTGGCAAACTCTAATCTGACCTTCTTGTTTTTGAGGCTCACCAATGGTTTACATATTGTGGTGAACCCTCTGTATTCACTCTGGTGAAGTTTTCTCTTGATTGTTGAGTTTGACACATATACACCTCCCTCCTTGATCTGGCCAGCTGTTTTGAAGGGGTTTTTCTTCACCAGGGAAAGAATTCTTTGGTCATCCACCACAGTTGTTTTTCGTGGTCTTCCGGGTATTTTGGTGTTGCTAAGCTCACCAGTGCGTTCTTTCTTTTTACGAATGTTCCAAACAGTTGATTTGGCCACACCTAATGTTTTTGCTACCTCTCTGATTGGTTTGTTTTTCATTTTTCAGCCTAATGATGGTTTGCTTCACTGATAGTGACAGCTCTTTGGATCTCATATTGAGAGTTGACAGTAACAGATTCTAAATGCAAATAGCACATTTGAAATGAACTCTAGACCTTTTATCTGCTCCTTGTAAATAAGGTAATGAGGGAATAACACACACCTGGCCATGGAACAGCTGAGCAGCCAATTGCCCCATCATTTTTGGTCCCTTAAAAATTGGGAGGCACATATACAAACTGAACAAATCAAACTACAAACTATACAAATTAAAGCTGAAAGTCTGCAGTAAAAGCACATTTTGTTTGTTTCATTTCAAATCCATTGTGGTGGTGTATACAGCCAAAAAGAGTAGAATGTCGATGTCCCAATATTTATGGACCTGACTGTAGTATAATGTAGCATAAAGTAGGATTATGGGGTTTTGAGGGTTCAGGGTAATGTATTGTCTATTGTAATATTGTAGTCAGCATTAGATGATGTATTTGTTTTTTAGTGTATTTCAGGTGTTGTTTATTTGTTTGTTTAGGGCTGCGTGAGGCGCGTGAGGACCCCCGGCCAGTGATGCTGTTCATCCATGGTGGATCGTATATGGAGGGCACAGGAAACATCATGGACGGCAGTGTCCTCGCCAGCTACGGAAATGTCATCGTCATCACACTCAACTACCGAGTGGGAATACTGGGTAAACACCCCCACACACCCACACACACCACACAAACACACACACACACACACATACACACACACATACACACACACACACACACACACACACACACTCCACACAAACACACCCACATACACACACACACTCACACACACGCACACACACTCACACACACACCACAAAAACACACCCACACATATAAACACACCCACACACAAACACCACACAAACACACCCACATACATACAAACACACTCACACACACACACATACACACACTCACATACACACACACCACGCAAACACACCCACATATATACATACACTCACATACACTCTACACAAACACACACACACACACATGCATACACACACTCTCTCACACATACACACACACACCACACACACACACACACACACACACACACACACACACACACATACCACATAAACACACACCACACAAACACATACACATATATACACACATACACACAAACAAACACACATAATGAATATTAATGAAGCAGAGCTGAATCTTTAACAGGCACTGTATGAAACATTAATAATCTGTATATGTCACTCAGCAGCTTTAAGAGCTTTATGCCTCAGACAAGATTTCTCCAGTCAAATAAAACATATGCTGTCATAAAAGACAGAGGCAGGAAGAGTGCTTTATAAATGCTTAATAACACTCCACGCCTGCACTTTTAGAGAGAAACTGTTTGTACTGACTATTTTTATAAAGTCACTGTCATAAAATAATAGTAATTATTAATGATAATAATAATAATAATAATGATGTTGATGATGATGATGATGTGGGCTGTCAGCTGGGATCAGGAATTACACTACACTTTTCTTGTGTCTGTTTGTTAAATAATCTAATAAAAAATATATTTGAAATATTTTTTTTCTTTTTGCTGTCGATACAAAATCTGGATTTACAGGAATGCAAAGATTCCGACCTTTCACGCCATATTTTTCAGGGTGGTTTTGGAGCTTATGTTGGCTTGTTCATTATCAGAGCGGCTCTGATTTCAGATGATAAAATGACAGGAATGGAGAAGTGAGGGTGTGTCCTGACAGTGAGGGATGATTTGTTGTGTTTGGTGTGTGTGAGTTGAAGCCTCTTTCCCTGATTAGTTCTAATAATGAAGCAGTGATAAACTGAGTGTGATGTGTGTTCCTGTTCGTGTGTTTATTGCGTTAAAAGGGTCATTTATTATCAGAGCTTATACTGAGTGTATTATTCAGCTAACTCAACTACATCGATTGCTGATGGTATTTATTTAAGTACTGCTGTACTTATCATTAATATACCCTCTAACACAAAAGGCATCCTAGCCTCAGCGTCCTGCTCCGTTTGAGGCGCAGACAGAACTCCTTGGTGGCAGCAGAGAAAGGCCAAAATCATGGTGCATGGTTTGCACAGCTGGTGTGGCCTGGGTGGACACGCCCACTGAGAATCATATAAAATGATACAAATAAAAAAAAGATTGTGTTTGACTCTAGGAACACCGTATAGAATGAAAGTCAAGGTAGCTTTAATGACAGTAACTGAAAACATTATTGAAATTAGTAAAATAAATGGAATTAAACAAGAATAAAAAATAAACAGATAAAAAAGTGTAAGATGCAATTTAGGGGCTCTAAAATACATGCGGCTCAATGTTAATCAGGATATAATCCATATACAAGTCACAAAAAATGAGCTGGTGTAAACAGCGCCCAAATGTTGCTTCGCACTATGTTTGGAGTTGAAAATGTAAAATTAGTTGATGAATAAAAAAGTATCCAATAGTTAATTTAGAATTGTTTGGAAATTTCAGTAAACAATGCACAGAAATCATGGTTCAGTTCAGACCGAGGTTTGGACATCACAGGTCAGTTCGAGTTTGGTACAAAGGGAAAAAACCCAACAAAACAGCCCAAATGAATGAGGCTCGGTTTCTTTTCATTTACCCGAACACACTCACACAGGTATTTTTATGTCGGGCTGATAAAAACACAAGGTCGCAGCTCACACTCGGTTACAGAACTGAAAAAAATCTGTTAGTTTTTTCTTTCATTTTTATTATTCTCTTTATTTTTGTACTTTTATATCAGAGGATATTCTGATCTATCAACTCCTTCGTCCATTAATGGACTAAATGTGAGAAATACATTACAGTAGTGACCATAGCCTCAGACCTGTGTGTTACGGTGTGTGAGTGCTGGGCTCTGTTAAAGCTCTAAAATAAGAGGAGTGGAAAGGAGTGGAATGGATTAAAGGCCTGGAACTGATGCTTTTTTGCACTGATCTCTACAATGGTCTCTGTTACCTGCCGTGTGTGTGCTGTTTCTGAGAGTTAGGTGTGTTTGCGCAGCTGAGCCAGAGTGTTTCTCTCTGCTCATGTGTAACAGCATGGATAAAACAATTCAGTTTTAGAGGGATAAACACACGGCAGTGCCACTCCCACCCTGAAACCAACTGCAGTCCTGTTGATGCTGTAAAGCAAACACACTGCAGGTCTGTCCGGCCCACTTTAGCTCTGAATTCTGCTCCGTTTTCGCATACTGCATTATCTCAAGCGCTGTGCCTTGTTAGGATTTCCATTTTTACCTTTACTCTGAAAGTGTGGTTTCATGTTTGCTGGGCAAAGGCGTTAAAGTGCTTCTGCCTTCTCCATGTTCCACTTCACCTCATACAGCAACAGCCTCTTCTGCTTCTTCACATACTCTCAGTCTGAGATTCTTTTCTGCTAGAATGATATTTCACATCTTCCGACCCAAAGCCGAGTCAAACTCCTGCTCTGTGGTGCAAAGTTTCTTGACAGATGACCCAGTCAAACACCACTGTGGCGTAATGGCTCCTGACCCACTGCCCAGTCAAACTCCTCCACTGGGGTGTAAATTCTTCTATGGTCCAGTCAAACTCCTCTTCTGTAGTGTAAAGTCTCCTGACCTACCATTTCAAGATTTCAAAGCAAACACAGTTTTCTAAAGAGCCTTAGAAAGAATCTGTTACATCATACAGTGCCAAAGAGAATCCTTCTGTTTTCATTTGTTTGGAGCTCTGCTAAGTGTGTGTGTGTGTGTGTGTGTGTGTGTATGTGTGTGTGTGTGTGTGTGTGTGTGTGTGTGACTCTCAGGATTCTTGAGTACTGGTGATCAGGCTGCTAAAGGAAATTATGGGCTGCTGGATCAGATCCAGGCTCTACGTTGGATCAGTAAAAATATTGGGTATTTCGGAGGAGATCCAGGACGAGTCACCGTGTTCGGATCAGGAATTGGAGCATCGTGTGTCAGCTTGCTTACTCTCTCCCACCACTCAGAAGGTAAGAAAATATCACACACATCCTAAACTCTGAATGATTCTCATTTTACAGGATTTTACAAATATCATGCCCCAAAATTGCCAAATGGCACTGAATTATCAAGCGCCACACAGAATATCGCTGTGGAACATCTCCGTGGAGAGAAACACGACATCTGTGACCATGGTCAAATCTAGCACTATTTCGTTACCACGGTAATCTTAGCTGCAACCATGGTAACCTACTTCTTTGTCCCAGTAGGAGGTGTGTGTTTTTCACAGAAGGTGTGTGTGTGTGTGTGTGTGTGTGTGTGTTTGTGTGTGTCTGTGTGTGTGTGTGCATGTTATAGACAGAAAATGATCACGCACCACTTGCTTGTCTCTTGTTACTGATCAGAGTAAGGAATTTCTGCTCAGCTGTATTAATCATAATATTTCCCCCATGGCAACATCTCTTTTCTTCTCTTCTCTTGTCTCCTCTCCTTTTCTGTTCTGGTCTCTTTTCTGCTCTTCTCCCTTGTCCTTTCCATTCTTCCTCTCCTCTTCTCTCCTCATCTCTTCTCTCCTCTCTTTTCTTCTCTTTTTTCTACTCTACTCTTCTCATTGTCCTTTCCTCTCCTCTCTTCTCTTCTGTTCCCTCGTTTCCTCTCTTCTTCTTTATCTTTTCTCTCCTTTCCTTTCCACCTCTCTTCTCTTCTCTCATCTTTCTTCTTCTGCTCTTTCAATCTTTCACTCCTTCCTTTAGCTTTCTCTATGGTTTCCCCACTTGTGTATGTGTGTCCATAAGGACTATAGCTCTATACACCTATAGGTGTATGTATGATGTGTGGGGCGTATATAGTATGTATGTGTGTGTGAGTGTGTCCTGGTTGTGTTCGCTGACCCATTTCTCTCCTGTGTGTGTGTTATAGTTGTGATAATACCACCTTCCCCCCACTCCCCCCCCCAACCCCCCCACCCACCACCCTCCCGCCACCTTATCAGATCTGTATGCTAATTACACTCCTCTGTGTTCGCTCACAATTTAACCGAATTACAGTCAATTTTCAAAAAGACAGAAACAGAGTCAAACCATACACACACACACACACACACCTCAACACTCTGGGCCTAATGTATGTACAAGCATGTTTGAGTTTTACTAAATCACATCAGGTGTGTAAAAAGTGTCTTTGTGTGTATGTGTGTTGTGTGGGGTATTGTAGCTGAAGACTGATACTGAGTGAGTTTTAAGTGAAGAAGTGCAGCCGCTCCTCAGCTCACAGTGAGGTCAGAGTCAAGGAGCCAGCAGTCGTGTTTTAAGTAAAAGTATTTCAACCCACCCAGGTCTGTTCCACCGGGCGATTATCCAGAGTGGATCTGCTCTGTCCAGCTGGTCAGTTAACTACCAGCCAGTGAAGTACACTCGTCTGCTGGCCGAGCGCGTGGGCTGCAACGTGCTGGACACACATGTAGGTCCTCACCTCTCTAAAAACATCTCTCCTCGTCCTCATTTCAGCTCTTCACTTCCATCACATCCCTGTTAAAAACTGCTCCTCTATCTGCACAATTTCACAAGAACAACTAAGACTGAACTCAACTGGCACCTGACTCACACTCAATCATGACTGATTCCTGCCTCTGACTTGCCTTAATTTACTCACGATTTAATTGACTGACCTCTGACTTGGACCGGACCCTTAACTGACTCATAAATCATTCCTGCCCTTCCCTGACTTGTGACTTGTGATTATTCCTTGTTTTAAGACTCTCGAGCTGGAAGGGCCTTTCACTGACGTTTCACTTGAACTCACCTTTACTGAGATGCGCCTCAGTTTGGACCAACCATTAACTGACTCATGACTCAGTGAGGCTCTGCACAGTTTAGCTTTAGAAAAAAAGTGAAGAAAAAATAAAAATGTGAAAATTGTAATGATGCTGTAAAGGTGTAGTTATTTAATTTTGAACATGCATTAAAGGGCCCATGTCATTTGCATCCTCCTGTTCAGCCCCCAGCAGCTTAACCCCAATTACTTATGCTTTACATGTACAAGTCTTAAAGGTGCAATAACAGAAACAGTCTGTTGAATTCTGAGGGATTAGGAGAGGCTATTGAACGGCGTAGAAATGAATTAGGACTGTTTCTCATGAACAGAAGAAAATGTAGAAATGTGGACCGTTTAACACAGGTAAGGCTGATGAACTGAAGAGTAATTTCTGTGTGTGTGTGTGTGTGTGTGTGTGTGTGTAGGACCTGGTGCTGTGTATGCAGAAGCGTAGCTACAGGGAGCTGGTAGAGCAGGATATCCAGCCCGCACGCTTCCATATCGCCTTCGGCCCGGTCATCGACGGCGACCTCATTCCAGACGACCCAGAAGTGTTGATGGAGCAGGGCGAGTTCCTCAACTATGACATCATGCTGGGTGTCAACCAGGGGGAGGGGCTTCGCTTCGTGGAGGGCGTGGTGGAGCCAGAGGAGGGCGGGGTCTCTGGGTCGGACTTTGATTTCGCCGTGTCTGACTTTGTGGATGGTCTCTATGGTTATCCGGAGGGGAAGGACACGCTGAGGGAGACGATAAAGTTCATGTACACGGACTGGGCTGACCGAGACAACCCCGAAACACGTCGCAAAACACTGGTGGCCATGTTTACAGACCACCAGTGGGTGGAGCCAGCAATGGTGACGGCAGACCTGCATGCCCGCTACGGTTCCCCAACGTTCTTCTACGCGTTCTACCACCACTGCCAGAGCCCCATGAAGCCTGCCTGGGCCGACTCCGCCCACGGAGACGAGATCCCTTATGTGTTCGGGGTACCACTCATAGGACCCACTGAACTCTTCCCCTGCAACTTCTCACGCAACGACATCATGCTCAGTGCTGTCGTCATGACCTACTGGACCAACTTCGCCAAGACTGGGTAATCCAGAGCTATATATTAATAAACAATAAACAATGAGACTGGGTTATCCAGAGCTATATATTAATAAACAATAAACAATAAGACTGGGTAATCCAGAGCTATATATTAATAAACAATAAACAATAAGACTGGGTTATCCAGAGCTATATATTAATAAACAATAAGCAATAAGACTGGGTAATCTAGAGCTATATATTAATAAACAATAAACAATAAGACTAGGTTATCCAGAGATATATTAATAAACAATAGACTGTGTAATCCAGAGCTATATAGTATAGTAAACAATTAACAGCAGATCTGGGTCATTCAAAGATATATGTTAGTAAATGATAAAAAACACAATAAACAATACACCAAGACTTATAGTCCAATATTTTACAAAACAATAAGCAACGCTACAGACAAAACCCCAAAATTTGACAATCCAGAACCATACAATAATAAACAATAAATAATAGGCAACACAACCAACAATAGCCCAAGATGAGCTAATCCTCAGCTATACAATAATAATAAACACCAAAAAACAATAATCCAAGACTGGGTAAAGAGAGCTAACTAAAAACAAATAACACACAAATACACAATAATAAAAAGCAGCAAATGAAATATGAAAAGTGTTTCTTCAGTTATATTTGGTTTATTTGGTTAAGTCTGTCTTTCTGGGGCTTTGTGGTTCGAAACACATTTTGACATGACTTTATAAATGCACACACTCCTGTTGAGGGTGTAGAGCAGGTGTGTACTCAGCCTCAAAATTATCCTGAAGTAGGTCACAGTGAGAGAGAGAGAGAGAGAGAGAGAGAGAGAGAGAGAGAGAGAATGAGAGAATGAGAGAGAGAGAAGAGAGAGAGGGAGTGAACCGAGAGTTAAAGAAAGCGAGAAAGAGAAGAGAGAAAAGGAGAGAAGGAGATAGAGATAAGAGAGAGACTGAGAGAGGGAGAGAGAGATAGACAGAAAGAGTGGGTGAACAGAGAGATAGAGAAGGGGGAGAAAGAGAAAAGAGAGAAAAGAAAAAGGGAGAGAAAGAAGAGAGAGCTTGAGACAGAGAAGAGAGACAGAGGGTAAGTGCAGGAATTCAGTGCTGACTGTAATGTAAAACAGCGCCCTCTAGTGCAGAGGGAGAGAAACGCCTTTTCACATACTTGCAGACTTACAAGCAGGATGCCTCATCAGACCGGGGCTGAAGGAATTTTTTTTCAAAACGAGAGGAATTCTCATTCCTAATTCCTTCACAGTGAGGGGTCATTAGGTTTAACGTTTTATTAATTCGACGTTTTATTAATTTGGCTGGTAAATGGCACAAACCGAGCAGCTCATTTCACTGCTGTTAAGTTCAAGCTGAAGCACATTCAAGAAGAATGCCACTCTGGACGTTCTGGAGGTTCTAGATAGCATCCGTGTTTAATGTATAATGGTCCAGAATTTTCATATGCAACGTAATAAGCTTAGCAATAAAATTAGAGAGAAAAGAAAATAGAAAATAGCATTATAGCTGACGTGACCTCTCATTTCTGGACCATATTTGACATTTATGGCCGAACTGAAGGTTCACCACTGCATTTCATAAATATTAATGCATTAAATGTATTATGCACGAGGAATATCAGATATCGGCACTAGCACACAGTTCCCTCGTTCTGAACCCCTAATGGATAAAAATCATGAAGTTCCTCTACTTTAAAGTTTGATCACTTTACTCTCTCTGCCCTCAGAGATCCGAACAAGCCCGTTCCTCAAGACACCAAGTTCATCCACACAAAGGCCAATCGTTTCGAGGAGGTTTCCTGGTCCAAGTACAGTCCTCATGACCAGCTCTACCTGCACATCGGACTGAAGCCTCGCGTCCGTGACCACTACCGCGCCACCAAGGTGGCCTTCTGGAAACACCTGGTGCCTCACCTGTACAACCTGCATGACATGTTCCACTACACCTCGACTACCACCCGCGTTCCTCCAGCGCAGACCACTCACAGCACCCGCAGCGCCACGGCCCGGCCAGGAGGGGGCAGCAAGTCCCGCACAGCTGGCAAGCGCCCTCCACCTCAGTCCACGGCGCGCAGCGGTCCGCTGGTCATCGCTAATCCCCGGGATTACTCCACCGAGCTCAGCGTTACCATTGCTGTCGGCGCTTCACTCTTGTTCCTCAATGTCCTGGCCTTTGCTGCGCTCTACTACCGCAAAGACAAGCGCAGCCGGCAGGACACGCCCCCTCAGGTTGCCACCCAGCGTCAGGCCCCACCCAACGACCTCAACTACACGCCCACCTCGGCCTGCGAGAAGGAGGAGGGGTCGCTGTGTGACCCTCTGCGCCTGACCCCGGCTTCATCTCCGAGGGATTATGCCCTAACCCTGCGGCGCTCACCAGACGACATCCCTCTCATGACCCCAAACTCCGCCGCCACCATGACGCCCAACAGTGCCACCATGACACCCAGCAGCGTCACTATGACACCCAACACAATCACCATGTCGCCCAGCTCGCTGATGGGCTATCCCAGCATGCACCCTTACAACACTTTCACGCACGGATACAACAACACCGGCCTTCCGCACTCACACTCGACGACCAGAGTATAACACAACATACACAAGTGTCCAGACATCCGTAAACACAGGCAGCCTTTACACAGACCTGATTAAACATGATGCACATCCACACTAGCAGTACCTGAAGACCTCCAGCATCACTCCACACCTCTACATACACCATAACCAGCCTCACACATTCACACACACACACACACACACACACACACACACACACCAACTCATTAACCCAACCAGGGGTGGCACACTAAGTCATTCTGTGGTCAAACATACTCAGATATATAAACTGATTGATCTGATGTATCCTTATGTTAAAAATAGGCACTGAGAATTTTTATGGTAGTTTCCAGTTTCCCAGACACAGTTTTGAGCTGATTTTAATTAGCCTTGTTTATCTCACCGTTAAGACATGAAACACTGATATCAGTATTTCCATTAGTATAGAAATGCTGGTACTAACTATATAGTAAATGTATTCCCCCTTTAATGAGCCAAACTGGAATTGGCTGTATAAAAATCATGACTCAACAAAAAAGAGTCCTGTCACCATGGAAATTTAGCTAATGATTAATTGCAACATAAAGTCAGTGAAAAACAACGTTCCTCCAGGACCTTGGTGCAACATAAGAACAGAAACAGAAACACCACAAGACTAGTGCAGGCAAGATAGGACTACAAGAGCAAATAATATAATACTACAGGGCAACATACAATGCAGTCCACAAAAAGAGGTAATAGCACTAGAGTGAATAAATGCAGTATCATGACAGATTCTAAGAGTGCCAAAAAATTGCAAGGAATGAGACAGGAGCAGCACCAGTTGTTTTGAAACATGTGTGTGACTTGATGTTAAGGTTGACTTAGCCCAGCACCATCTCAACAACTGTCTTTTGTTCACTGCAGCATGAAGAAATATTTCTCACCACCGCCCTAAGGTGTTATTAACAAACATCAAATTAACAAACATTACTCATCACAGCCCTCCAAAGGCATTATGAACATCATGTAAACAAATACTGCTCACCGCTGCCCTCTAAAGGTGTTATTAACAGACATTAAATAAACAAACCTTACTCATCGCTGCTCTCTAAAAGCCTTATTAACATCAAATAAACAAGCATTACTCACCATTGCCCTTTTAAGGCATTATTAAACTGTCACCTTCTATAGGAGTTATTAACAAACATCGAATAAACAAATGTTACTCTCCATCGCCCTCTAAAGTGTTATTACCAAACATGGAATAAACAAGTGGTACCCACCGTTGCCCTCTAAAGGTGTTATTTAATATCAAATAAACAAATGTTAATCACTTTCACCCTTTAAAGGTGTTATTAACAAATAGCAATGTGTTACTCACCACATGCCCTCTTAAGACTTTTTAGCCTCAAATAAACACTGTTACTTACCCCTGCCATCTAAAGGTGTTTTACAAATAACAAAATTTAAATTAACAATCATAACTCACAGTTATTAGGTTACTGTTTTCTTTTATTTGCATACATTTGCTTAACCCAATAAATAATATTAAATTAATAGATCAGGAAAATTATTCTGATTTATTGAATGTATAATAATTGTGATGGGCCAAATAGGCTGTTTAGGACAATAAGTCGTGTAGAAAATATTCTCCAACATTCAGCAGCATTCAAATCCAGTGTGAATGCTCTGGCCTGGCTAAGGTTTACCTACCATTGACTTAGAACAAATTCACCACCACCACAGTGATGAACCAGCCAGTCTCATGTTTGGGTCAAGAATCTTGTTCAGTGGTCTGTAGAATTCTATTCTCTTTCTACAACCCAGAGAACCCACCCTTCCTTCTCCGAAACAATGACAGTGTTTGTTGATTAATTATATTATTTGTTGTATAATGTTGGTGTTTGAGGGTGAATGATGGTGTTTGGGAAAGAATGTTGGTGTTTGTTGGTGGATGATGGTATTTGTTGGATAGTGGTGGTGTTTGGTAGAGAATACTGACATTCGCTTGGAAAACGATGCTGTTAGATGAAGAATAACGGTTCAGAACAAGGGTGTTTGAAAGAGTCTTTTCATCTGCTTAGCAAATGGTGTTGTTCAGTGGAGAGTGAAGGTGTTTGGTGAGGAATTTTGTTGGGTGTTGGTAAATGATGGTATGTGGTATAGAATGTTGGTGTTTGGTGGAGCATGATGGTGTTTGGGTATAGAATGATGGTCTTTGATTAAAAAATGATGGTGCCTGGGTCTGCAACGTTAGTGTTTGAAGATGAATGATATTGTTACAGAGTAATGGTGTTTAGCGAAGACTGATGGTGCTGGGTGGAAAATTACATCAGCAATAGCAGCAGTGAAGAATGGATTCTAGGTGAAGAATGTTGATGTTTGGTGAGGACTTAGAATGATGGTGTTTAATGCTGCTATAATGGTGTTTAGTTATGAATGGTGGTATTTGGTGCAGAATGTTATTTCTTTGAGCATGTTAATGTTCATGTTTTGGAGAATGATGGATCAAAGTACTCTGGGCTTAACTCTGCAGTAGCACATCTCTGTTACTGCACCAGCCACCACTAAAACCATTCTCATTAACCAGCATTACACGAGTCCAAACCCAGCCACTATTAACCCTGCCCATGTCCTGTCGGACCCTCTATTGGACCTCCTTTCCTCGAGTGGATCATTTTTACTCTCAAGGATCAGAGATTTTATGTTTGTCCAGTTACATGCTTTCATTTCCTTCTGTTTATGGAGCGTTCACACACGCTGGACCAGAAAACGTTTGAAGTCTGGACTGTGGAGAACAGAAGCAAGAGATGATACTGTACACTTCTGCTGGACTGTAGGGAGTGTCCTGACTTTATAACTCACCTCCAGTTTAAAGACAATCAGAGGGAAAAAACAACTGGGCTTCAGCTCTGGGGATCAGCAGTCACATGTTGTAATAAGGCAGTAATAACACGTGTAATAAGAGTAATAACTATGTCTGTACAGTCTCGGTATTAGGTATATTAACTCTCTGTACAGTCCGCTTCTATTTGGAGACGTTATTGTTACTAATTGCATTATCAAAGGATGTTGCTAGAGACAGAAAAGAAATTTTTATTTGTATCGGTGAGTCTTTTTATTACAACATCGGTTTAGATCAATCGGATTCACGTAAAATCTCACCGAGGGACTTCTGTGCGCGGAAGAGTGTGCGTGCTGTATCTTTACTCATTCTTGTCTTTCGAAATGTCTCCATCCTGTCAGTGAGGCTCAGGTCGGCCTCTTGCTGTCGGCTTCTTATTCCAGTTTTTCCGTCCCATCTTAAATGGTGGAGCAGCTACATTCGGATGCTGTTTGAGGTGGAACTGCTTCACCACTTAGGTGGGTGGTGGTGGCCTAGTGGGTAGGATACTTGCCTCCGGACCAAGAGGGCATGGGTTTGAATCCTACCTTCAGCATACCACCACTGGGTCCCTGAGCATGGAACCCAGTGGTGGTATGTTGCTCCAAGGAGACTGTCCCCTGTAGTTAGGGAATGGAAGTCACTTTGGATTAAAAAACGTCTGCTAAATGCTGTAAATGTAAATGCCACAATATAACTGATGCACCATTCAAGGTGGAACGGAATGATTAAATTTTTCTCTCTGTCTTTGAAATCCTAATCAGTTTTAAATACTCAGTGTTTCTGCGTCTGATTGATTTTGTATGTTATGTTTCGTTACGTCACGTGTTCGGATTATTGCCGTTATTTCTGTATGTTTTTAGTAGTTTGCCGTTCGCAAGCTTTTGCTCTATGGGGACAAATCGCTCTATTGTTTCTAATGAAATATGAATGTGTGAATATTATAGGGCTCCTATAGCAGTGTGTGTGTGTGTGTGTGTGTGAGAGAGAGTGTGTGTGTGTGTGTGTGTGTGTGTATGAAGGTTATTATATATTTATGGGGACTGAGCGGTAACTGCCGGTGCCAATCACATTTCTGTGACAGGTGTGTAGCCTACACCAGTAGTGATGTCATCCTGTTGCGCCAGTAGTTAGCTGAGCGCTAACACCCCCCAAATGCTCATCCGCGGTGGAACGACGACGGCGTTGGTGCCAAATTTCTACAAAACAACAACTTTTCTCATAACCAGCAAAACGATTGTTACAGTCTCTGTGTAAACGTGTAAATATTTACCTGCTTTATATAAACAAACAAACTCCTGCTTTTGTTTTGTTTTTCTTTCCTGTTAAATCTCGCAAAATCGTGGGATTCTAAAGACACAAGTGTGAGATATTTCTGTTTCTCTCTCTTTTTCCTCTCTTTCTGTTTTTCTCTATATCTCTGTATCTTCTCCTTCTCTCTACCTCTCTCATTGTCTCTCTCCTTTTCTCTTTCAGCCTCTCTGTCTCAGTCTCTCCTTTCTCTATCTTTTCTTTCCCTGTTGTCCCTCTTTTTAATTTTTTTTTCTCCCAGTATAAATATAATTTTTTTTCTTTTTTCTTTTATCTTTTTCCCCCTCTCTCCTTCTTCCTCCCTTGCTATGCTTTTATCTCCTTCTCTCGTCCCCTTTTATACTCTGTACACATGTCTCTCCTCGGATTTGCAGTAAATATTCAATTTGCTTACTGCTGCAGTCTCTTTCTCTCTTCTTACACCCTAAGTGTGTGTGTGTGTGTGTGTGTGTATGTGTGTGTGTCTGTGTGTGAGTTATTTTTATCTGAGTAGGTGGGAGATGTTTTTTTGGAGAAGCCATAAAATGTTTACTACAAACTGCACACTAGTGCTATTGTGTTTGTGACTGTGAAGCTTTTGTGTGTGTGTGTGTGTGTGTGTCGCACGACAAATTTTGCATTAAAAGGAAAAATATGTGCCGTAGTAAATAAGTATAGGAGGTTTGGATAAAGGCTATAGGCCAGGGGTCACCAACCTTTTTGAAACTGAGAGCTACGGGTACAGAGCCATAAGAAGGGCTACCAGTTAGGGTATAGAGGTTATGGGGTAAGGAAGTAGTATATAGGGTTTATGGGGTAAGGAAATAGGACATAGGGTTTATGGGGTAAGGATTTAGGATATAGGTGTTATAGGGTACAGGGGCTATGGGGTGAGGAAATAGGGTATAGAGGTTATGGGTAAGGAAATAGGATATAGGGGTTATGGGGTAAGGAAGTAGTATATAGGGTTTATGGGGTAAGGATTTAGGATATAGGTGTTATAGGGTACAGGGGCTATGGGGTGAGGAAATAGGGTATAGAGGTTATGGGTAAGGAAATAGGATATAGGGGTCATGGGGTAAGGATATAGGGTATTGGGGTTTGGGGGTACGGGAAATCGGGTATAGGGTTTACCACACCAAACACTAGGCACCGGACGACACTGTGTCTTTAAGATCTGTCTCATCAAAGTGTGTGTGAGTGTGTGAGTGTGTGTGTGTGTGTGTGTGTGTGTGTGTGTGTCTATGAGTGTGTGTGAGTGTGTGTGTACAGCGGGTCTGTTTATTGTCTTGGAAACAAAAGCGCGTGTGAGAACGTTAAAAGAGAAGTGTGAGAGTAACTTTATCACCACATCAGAGGCAGCCGAGCAGAAAACCCCTGGACCAACACCCCGCTCTACACACACATGCGTGCACACACACACACACACATGGGTAAGTTCCTCTGCATACATGGATATTAACCTTACTTTTGTCTGAGTCTGACTGACAGGAGTGTTGATCAGGTCAGATGTGTGTATGTGTGTATAAAAGCTTTATAATGTGTCATAATGGTGTAATAGTGAATAATGGCTTTGAGTGTAACTGATCCTCTCTAAGTGTGAGGGTAAGTGTGTATTCAGGTGTGTTTGACTGGAGCATTGTAAGCCCTGTGTGTTGGGTAGACGTGTGAGTGTTAGGGCAGGTGTGTGTGTGTGTGTGTGTGTGTGTGAGAGAGAGAGAGAGAGAGAGTGTTAGAGATGTGTGAGGTGTAGTGGTTGCACTAATTGGTTCCTAATTGGTTCAGATGTTCTAATGAATGCACCTGCTGCTCCAGATCCTCACAGATGCTGAAGAGTGTGTTTGTGTGTAAAGGCCCTTCACCTCAGAAGATCCTGTTCAGGGTCAGATAAGGTCTCTTTCTTGCTCTCTCTCACTTTTCCTCTCTCCCTCTCTCTCCTCTCTCTCTCTCCTCTCTCTTTCAGTTGCAAGTAGCAGCTGCTCGCACTGTATTTACATGATATTTGCATAGATTTGCATAAACGTGTACAGTAAAGTGTGTTAGTGTGTGTGTAACAGTGGAGGGATGTGAGCGATATTTGATGAAATACAAAGACGGAAGTGTCTACAGCCCATGTATAGAGCTCAAAGAGTTCTGTATTTCATTAGTAAAGTATTTCTGTTCTGTAGAATTTATGTTCATATTTTGTAGGATTCTTTTGTTCCAGGTCCTACATTCTGTTCCAGATCTGACTTTGAACATTCAGTACTGTATATAGAATATTCTGTTCCATATACTTCTACTCAAATGTTCCCTAGATTTCCATAGAATATTTCAATAGAAAATTTCATAAATTATATATAGAACATTTTTATATGACATATAATATCAGTTTTGTAACATTATGTTCAAGTATATAGCATTCAAGTTCATAGACCTCTTCTAATGTATAACATTCAGTTCCATAGACATTTATATTGTATAACATTCCGTTCAGTAGACTTCTTCTAATATAGAGCTTTCAGTTCCATGAACCTTCTCATATATAAAATTTGGTTCCAAAGACCTCTGCTAATACAGAACATTCAGTTCCATGGCTCTTATCTAATGTATAACATTCTGTCTCTAAGGCCTTTTCTAATGTTAAACATTCAGCTCCATAGACTTCTTCTAAAATAAAACATTTGGTTCCATAGACCTCTTCTAATGTACAGCATTAGATTAAATAGACCTTTTCTAAGGTATTACATTCCGTTTCATAGACTTCAAATATAGAGCATTGTGTTTCATAGACATCATCTAATATAGAGCATTCTGTTCCATAGACTTCTTCAAATGTAGAAAATTTGGCTCCAAGCTTTCTGTTCCATAGACTTTTTAAATTAGAATGTTCAGTTCTTTAGACTTTTTGTAATGTAGTTCCACAGGCGTCTACTAACATTTGGTTCCACAGACTTCTTAAAGGGTTCCTTAGACTTCTTACAAATCTTCTTGCATAGAACCCTGATAAGGGATTCGTGTTTAGGTGCTGCGGCTGGGTGGCAAGGAAGATGTCCTGGTTGGTCAGGAGGAGCAGTTTGCTGACTCTGTTTTTATAACTTTGACTTTAAATGCTGTTGATCACAGACTCTCCCTCTCATTTCTACAAACATCTGATGTAAATTTGGCCCTCAGTTTCTCCTTCCCCTTTAGCAAGATGTGTAAAGTCTCTCCCAAACTAAACTCTTCCCAAACTGAACTTTTAATTTTGCAGATTTCAGCTTCAAACTAAACATAAATACTGAAGATGTTTTCTACAAGCGGCCACTGGGGAACAGTCCTCACACCTACTGCTGCTTCAGTGTGCCTGCATAAAATACACACACGCACACACACACACACACACACACACACACACACACACACACACACTCACACACACACTCTAACATACACACACCCATATAAGAACTTTTTCAGATCAGATCTGAATCTGATGAAGCACAGCGAAGAGAGAAAAAAAGAGAAAGAGAGAGAGAGATGCTCTCACCCCATTAGACCGCTGCGAGGCCTGCTGTGACCTTGACCCCATTTTGACCCCCCACCCCACCTGACCTACTGGTGCCAGTGTGAGCTGCTCTGAGACGGTGACGTAGCTGTGTGTGTGTATGTGTGTGTGTGTGTGTGTGTGTGTGTGTGTGTGTGTGTGTGTGTGTGTCTGTGGTGTAGTGCTGTTCTGAGTGGTTTTGTTTGGAGTTACACTGCCTGCCTTTGTATTTGCTGCTGAAACAAAAGCCATTGTAGATCACACACTAAGGCTTTTACTGACCGCACACACACACACACACACACACACATAGAAACACACATCCCAGCGGTGAGGGAGGGAGAGGGATAGAGGGATGGAGGGATGGAGAGTGAGGTGTAGAGCTAAGTGATGAGTAAGTGGGCGAGATTTCAGACGTGAAGAGTGAGTTTTTTTTTTCTCCTTGAGGTGGAACAGCACCTTCGAGCTTGCTCACATTTTCACATTTCCAGCGTCAGCATTTTTAAGGAGAACAGTGCTACTAATAGCTTCTCCTTTCTAGGTTTTCTTCACACTTCTCTTTTCTAGACTGCTGCAAACCGTATGTCTCCTGTTTTCACTGTGACTGGATTTCTTTTCTAGAGGGTCTTTGGCCTGAATCTTTTTTGTCAAGTTTCTTTGGTCTTAGAGGGGGGTTCTCTGTTGCTCTAGAACCCTGTGTGTGCAGAGCAGCTGGGCTGACTCTAGAAGTTCCTCCAGTGCTTGGACCCCGTCATTGGCGCAGATGTTTCCGGTGAAGCAGCCGTGGCTGTGTAAAGCCCTAGGTGCAGCCCTGGCCTCCGCTCGCTCAATGCACTGACCAACTCACACACTGCACTGCTCGGCATGCTGTGATTTGGAGTCTTTCTGGATGCTGTAACTGGATACTGATTTAGCTTCGGTTGGGGTGCAGCATTTTGAGCTCAGATCATTTTATTTTGTTATTTTGGAGCGTAACATTATGATTGGCTGTCCTGTGCTGAGCTTGCCTGTGATTGGCTCGGGTCCTGCCGACCTGATGCTTCACTCTCATTTACTAATACAAGTGTAATTCTAGGAGAGTGTGTGTGTGTGTGTGTGTGTGTGCGTGTGTGTGTGTGTGTGTGTGTGTGCTTGCCTTGCAAAAACACTATCTTGATAAACTAAACCCCTCTAAAAACGGGTTTGTGTACAAGTGTGTGTGTGGATCTGTTAATGTGTATCACAGCAAGTGTGTGTGCATGTGTGTGGGTATGAGCTCGCTTTACGTTTGGTAAAATTTGTTATGACTGAAATTATTATTATTGTTTATTTAATTAGCTTTAATTAATATAATTGTATTTATTAGCTACTTTGCTGAATTAGGTTAGCGTTCATGATGGCGTATGTGCGTGTGGCATTGTTTGAACATAAGAAGCAGTTTAGGTGTGTGTGTGTGTGTGTGTGTGCGCGCGCGCTGATGTGTGTGTAGTGTAGCATGTGGCTTGTATACGCAATAAGAGATTAGCCAGAATAGCCGTGCCAGATGTGTGTGTGTATAGTGTGTGCGGTGTGTGCGGTGGGTGTGTTGATCTGTTACTCGCCCACAGGTTGCTATGACTGCTGTGTGCGTTGCCTTGGCGCCGTGCCCTATGCCAGCCTGGCCGCCACGCTGCTGTGTTACACTGGCGTGGCGCTCTTCTGTGCCGCTGGGCACCAGGCACTTACACACACGGACACACTCGTCCAGATGCACTTTGCCCGCTCACCGCAGGACTACGTGATACTGGCAGACTTGTGAGTGTGGCGCTGACCCAAACACAACATTCACTGTAGACACTTAGACGTCCACTGACCCCAGACATGGTTAGCAGTCATGAGTCTCAATATAGCTTCTTTACTTTAGAGTTATTATGCTAACATCACTTACACTAGAAGGCAACGGTCACTCAAATAAAAAAAATCATCTTCAGCTCTTCATTAAGGTGGAACAGACTTGTGGACGTGGTTTAGGACACAGTTTGACTTACTGTGAGCTGTAAAAATGAACTAAATTTCAGTGCGAAAGGCAGCCGTTTTATACAGCATCAAGACTGCTGTTCTCAAAACAGGACAGATCCCAGATCAGATTTCTCCATACTTATGGCTCACAGAAACTATTCTAGATCAATGCTCCTGCTATCGAGGTGGTTTGTGAAAACAGACCCTGTTGTGTAAAAAGAAGCCTACAGCATTTGGCTACAAGTTGAAGTTTAGCTCGTTTTTATAGTTTGTTTAGCCCTTTTTAGCACCCCCTGGTGTTTTGCAGTTATATTTTTGGTACAATGAAAAGAACAGATGAACAGCACCCCATAATGTAGCTCAGATTGTACAGTTAATAGATAATTAAAACTAACCATCTAATCTTTCAACAATTGGTGAATACATGTTAAAATGCCATATTTCTCTAATGTTTTCTCTGGCCAGGGTGTGAAGGTGGGGTTCACTAAAGCTAACAGCCTTGCAGGGGTAGTGGGGGGGAGGGGAATGAGTCCATGGTGGCATTTGTAATTTGCATAATCATGCATATTCATAGGTGCCTATGTATCACATAAGGGTAAAAGAGTAGAGAGGGTCCAGTTACCTTTTTAATCATTTACTGGCCACAAAAACGAAAACATACGTATATTTAGCACAGTTTAATGGTTTAAATTACACATTCCAGGGCACTTCAGACACACTATCCCATAAATACCCTTACACTTTCAGTTACTGCTGTGACACTAATGTGTAAATTATATAGCTGAGTGACTCTGGGTTTAATTGGAATTAAATGAGCGTGATATTACTTACAGGGTTAGCAGTCAGCGTGTATGTATTTGCGTGTAGTGTGTGATTTAGTGTGTCTGTGTGTCTTTTCAGTATTAAATACTTCCAGTATGTAATCTACGGCCTGGCATCCTTCTTCTTCCTGTACGGGATCCTCCTGCTGGCTGAGGGCTTCTACACCACCAGCGCTGTGAAGCAAACCTTTGGAGAGTTCCGCAGCACCCAGTGCAGCCGCTGCCTGAGCCTTACTGTGAGTGTGTGTGAGTGTGTGTGTGTGTGTGGATGTGTGGGTGTGTGTTTGTGTATGTGTGTGTACTGTAAGGATGGATAAAGTGCCTGTATAACATGTCACCAGTCTCAGAGGATACACACCTCAGTGTACCTACATTACAGTTTACCTACTGTGTGTTATTCCTCTACAGTCATATTTATTCTGTGTGTGTGTGTGTGCTTTTAAGGGATGAACATCTGACTGATGTTCATCAGAAAGCTTTAGTCATACTAGCTAGCTAAGTCAGTGTTCAAACTGCAGGACAGATCTGATATTTAGATTTCAGATGTTCTAACGTGATTGGCCTGTTAAAATCACCACTGCTTTCTGAATTCCACCTCCAGTTTAAACAGGATCTGCTGTTCCATGCACCTATTATAACAGCAGCCATATGTGTGAACATTTAACTGTTTCATTTCATGATTTCGAAATGCTCACTCGAGAATTAAATTCTTGTCAGCCATTGTCATAAAGGGGTTAAATTCTATGCATGTGCTGACTTTTGCTTCTTCTGAGCGGACTGGGCACCAGTAGTCCTCTTTGCACCCCAGTGAACCTTTCAGAATGCGATAAAGGCCTAGAAAGCCCTCACACTATCCCATTTTAAGAAGTGATTTGTGAATTTAGTTGAACCAACAATCAGTATTTACAGTAATGAATGTTGGCTTGGAAGAAAAATTATGAATTCTTTGCTTCTTCTGTCTGCACACTACTGTTTTTACCGTTGCGGTACTTCAGCCACTGTTTTGGACCACTCTGCCCACAGTGGCCTTTAGTGGAGCCATTAGTCGCCTACTTCATGCAGCCAATACTACAGCAGTGTACAGAGTTTCGCTGTTGTTACATCTGGAAGTGATGTAGATGTGTATTTTTGAACAGTGTTAGTTTTGAACAGCTCAGTATTGATGACATCCAGGTGATGCTCGTGAGGGAAGGGTCAGTTACCCTACAGGATACAAACTAAGAAGTCTCTCCAACTCTGGTGGCGTTGCTCCCTTTAGTGCTGGCTATTAGGTTCTCCCATGCAATCTGATTTAATCTCCTGTTATTTCTGCTCTAGTTCATCATCCTGACGTATGTGTTAGCGGTGATTTGGCTTGTGGTTTTCGCCTTTGCTGCGATTCCTGTCTACTTTCTGTACAACATGGAAAAAACATGTCACACCGTCAACATCTTAGCTGAGACGACCACCAGCCTGAACCAGCATGCATGGGTGTGCATAGACGCACGCCAGTTCGGTACGCATGCCTGTGTCATTTACACTTTTTGGCTATAATAACTGTAATTCATCATAGAGCCTGAATAATTAATAGCAGATACAGAATAATGCCTACTGGATACTGAATCATTCATAGTAGATCCAGAGTAATTCATAGTACGTACAGAGTAGTAGATCCTCATGGTAATTCATGGTAGATACTGATTTATTCCTACTGGATACTGAATAATCATAGTAGATACTGAAATACTCAAAGTAGATACCCTAGTAGATATTGAATGAGTCATAGTAGAAACTAAATACTTGAGAGTATATCCTAAATTAATCCTACTGGATATTAATTCGTAGTAGGTACTGAATTATTCATAGTGGATACTGAATAATTTTGAGTAGGTACTGAACAATTCATAGTAGATACTGAATATGTCCTGCAGGCCTGATTCCCTGGAATGCCGTACCAGGAAAAGTTTGTGGAATAACCATGGCCAACATCTGCAAAACACCAGAGGTACACACACACACACACACACACACACACACACACACACACACTTTTGTCACGAATCTGAAGAAATTACTGTTAATTCTATCTATCTATCTATCTATCTATCTATCTATCTATCTATCTATCTATTGGTCTCTATTTTCAGTTCTATGTGACCTATGATTTCTACATTGCTGCGTTCGCTGGAGCAGGAATCACGCTGCTCGCCCTGGTGAGGGACCTTTCACCTCTTACTTTTCACCTTTATTCTTCTACCTGCTCCTTCTGCACACTCTCTCTCTGTGTCTTCTTTATTTTTATCTTCATGTCTTATTTTTCTCTCTTGTTTTCCTTTCTCGTTCACCGACCTTCTCTGCCTGTTTTTCTCTCTCCCACACTATTTCTTTCACTCTTTTTTCTTGTCCTGGCCCCCTTACCCCTCTCTCTCTCTGTCTCTGTCTCTATATATATCTATCTCTCTTTCTCTCTCTCTTTCTCTGATTGCCTCTCTTGCTCTACCTTTCTCTCTCTTCCTCTTTCTCTGACTGTCTCTCTCGCTCTCTCTCTCTCTATATATATATTTCTCTCTCTGTCTGTCTCTCTCTGTCTTTCTCTCTCTGTCTCTTCCTCTCTCTCCCTTTCTCTGGCTTTCACTCTCTCTTTCTGTGTCTTGCTTACTCTCTCTTGCTGTCTTTCTCTTTTCTCTCTCTCTCTGTCTCTCTCTGTCTCTTTCTCTCTCTCTGTCTCTCTCTGTCTCTTTCTCTCTCTCTCTGTCTCTCTCTGTCTGTCTCTCTCTCTCTCTCTCTCTCTGTCTCTTTCTCTCTCTCTTTCTCTCCCTGTCTCTTTCTCTCTCTGTCTCTCTCTGTAGGTCCTCTATATTGTGCCCACCACCTATAACTACGCCGTCCTGAGGTTTCTGGGCAGGAAGGGGATCCGTTGCTAGGTGCAGTGTTCTTAGGTGCAGTGTTGCTAGGCAACACGTCTCTTCTCTAATGCGCGCTGCTGTGCTTGCTGTTGCGTTGTCACGGCGACCAGGCCCGTGGGGAAATCGCTGAAGAGTCTCATGAAGCCCTCCGTCTGGAAAACACACCCGCTCTCTCTCTCACACACACATAAACAAACAAACAAAATAAACACATGACAACAAGAAAAACAAAGGTAACAACAGTGTAACTAGTAAAGGATTAGCTACTAAACCGTGTGAGGGAGTGAACGAAAATGCCAAACCAAACAAACGAAGAGTTTGAGGATTTTCTTCCTGAACCAAAAGGCCTGATTTTAACTAAACGAGCAGGAAAAGGCTAATAAATAAATAAATAACAGTGAAAATCAGAAAAGACTGCAGACCTTAAACCTTGTTTACCTTTAGTGTGTTTTGCTGTGTCTGAGTGTTAATATTTCACTGCACTAACAAACTGTGGGACACTGTTCATTATGGCCACACCCACAGTGATGGTGTCCGGCCAATCAGGTGCTGAATGTTAAGCAACTGTGTTTTTATTATTTATGAGAGTTAGACTCGGCTGGCTCCTGTCAATTAAAGCATAATGCGGAGTCCCACCTGAACTCATTGTCTCTAAATAAGGCTAAGTAACAACAGCAATTAGCATGACATCACAAACAGCATTTGTAGAGTTAAAATTAACCTTCCTAGATTATCTTTATCAGTTATGCCATATTTTTTCAGAACAACACTCACCGCTCATATACACTCACAGCAGCTGCACCACATAAAGCTCTTTACAAATACACTGACCTGATCCGAACTGAATTAAATGAATTGCACTAAACGGAGTCAAGCTGAATTGAATTGTACTAAACTAAACTGAACTGAATCAAATCGAACTGAATTGAATGTAACTGATGTGAACTCATCTGAATTGAAGTGAATTGAAGTGAACTGATTTGAACTGAACTAAATTGAATTGAATTGAAATAAACTGAATGTCTGTGTCATCCAAATGTCCTGAAATTGAATCATAATTTGATTTAATAAACACATATGTAAGTACATAAATAAAAATAATAAACACATTTAATGTCATTACAGTAGCCAGGTTTCACTCCTATTTCATGATGTGGAATAAAAAAGGTTTAATGGAAAAGTCAACAGTAAACATGTTCCATCATTTCTCAGAAGTGTTGAGTTTTATTATTTTGTTCAGAGTTCCAGAATAATTCACATCATAGTTTGCATTATTTCAGTCGATTCTCTTCAGTTTAGTTCAGCGGCTGAGCAGGACCCTGACGTGTGGACACTGCAGCTGGTCCGTTTAGTGAGGATGACAGGAGGGTAATTCTCACACTGAGAGTGTATGTGGGGGCGAGGCCTGTGGTGAGGGGTGGAGTTTGTAGTCTGTTGGGGTGGAGCTGCTCTTCAGTTTCCTCTTTATCATTTCATCAGTGGTTTTCTCCTGCATATGTCCTTTCATCATCGCTGAATAACAGTATACTGAATACACACATCACTCTCTTTTCACTCTCATCTTTCACTCTCTCACTCTCTTTTACTCTTTGAACTCTCTCACTTACCCCCTTATTCTAACTCTGTCTCTCACCATCTCTCCATCTTTTACTCTTTTAACCGTCTCACTCTGTCCTTCCATATTTCTCTTTTACTCTTCTCACACTCTCTCACTCTCTGTCCTTCCATCTCTCTTCACTCTCTCACTTTTCACTCTATCCTTCCATCTCTCAACCTAATCACTCTTTCTATCCTTCCATATCTCACTCTCTTCGCTCTGTCTATCTCTGTCCTTCCACCTCTCCATCTTTCCATCTTGCTTCACCCTCTTTCTATGTTCCTCTCATTTCCATCTTGTCCCGCTCTGTTTACTCTTTCTCCTTTCAACTCTCCCTTTTACTCTGTTAGTCTCTATCCCTCTCACATTCTGTTTTTCTTATACCACTTTCTCTTTAATTTCGCACTCTCTTTCAGTATCTCTCTCTCTCTCTCTCTCTCTCTCTCTCTGATGTGTTGTAAAAAGGGGAGGCAGTTCTCAGGGCTCTGATCACTTAAAGGGCCAAAGCTTTAATGGTGCATCTGAATTAAATGTAATGGTGCATTAAAAATTAAATGCAATTTACCGCAATTGCTCTATAATGGGTTACATACAAATACATCAACTGTGTGCATGCACTAGTGTATGAGCAGGTGTTTGTTTGTTTGTGTGTGTGTGTGTGCAGTGTGACTTTCTGACTGATCAGTTCTGGAGAATCTCTTCAACAATGGTGCTACAAAACAAAACAAAACAAAAGAGAGACTAACTGATTCTTCCTTTGCTCAGATTCCCTTAAAGATCAACACAGTTATTAATAAACTGTAACATAAAATAATGTGTTTAGAACATGTGTGTGTGTGTGTGTGTGTGTGTGGATGTAATGCTGCATTTGGCTTGTTTATCATATAAAACTTACTGCCTTTAATCAAATTTTATTGATTAAAAATTTATTTCACACATTTAAAGTCTTTTTTGGGGTGATACATTTTTCCAAGTGTCTTACTTTCAGAAAGTGTGAAACACTTCACTCAACCAGTCAGCACTCAGTATGTGTGTGAGCATGTGTATGTGAGTGTGTGTGTGAATGTGTGTGTAAGTGTGTGTGCTACGGTCAGTAGCAGTAATACAAGGCAAACAGCACTCAGTAGCACTAACACTAGATAACGAATTAGCTCTAAGTAGCACTAACACTAGATAACGAATTAGCTCTAAGTAGCACTAACACTAGATAAAGAATTAGCTCTACGTAGCACTAACACTAGATAACGAATTAGCTCTACGTAGCACTAACATTAGATAACGAATTAGCTCTAAGTAGCACTAACACTAGATAACGAATTAGCTCTACGTAGCACTAACACTAGATAACGAATTAGCTCTAAGTAGCACTAACACTAGATAACGAATTAGCTCTACGTAGCACTAACACTAGATAACGAATTAGCTCTAAGTAGCACTAACACTAGATAACGAATTAGCTCTAAGTAGCACTAACACTAGATAACTAACTCTAACTAGCAGTAACACTAAATAACCAACCAGTACTCAGTAGCAGTAACACTAGAACCAATTAGCTCTAAGAAGCAGTAACACTAGATAACCAATTAGCACTCAGTAGCAGTAACACTAAATAGCCAGTCAGCACTCAGTAGCTGTAACAGTAGAACCACTTAGCTCTTAGTAGCAGTAACACTAGATAACCAGTTAGCTCTAAGTAGCAGTAACTCTAGATAACCAATTAGCTCTCAGTAGTGGTAACACAAGATAACCAATTAGCTCTCAGTAGCAGTAACACTAGATAACCAATTAGCACTCAGTAGCAGTAACACTAGATAACCAATTAGCACTCAGTAGCAGTAACACTAGAAATCCAAGTAGCTCTCAGAAGCGCCAGTTAGCTCTCAGCACCAGTCAGCATCTGGAAGCCATGATCTAGCCAATCAAACATCTTTCAGTGGCTAATCAGTCAGTGCTTAGTGGTCAACCAATAGATCATGAGATATTAACACACACACACACACTGACACAGACACACACACACACACACTGCAGTTCTAAATGCATTTTATGTATTTTTTTTTTTTTTGGAGACTGCATTAATCAGGTTAGGCACAAGATACATTTGATTAATTCCCACCAGACAAACATAGTGACAGAGGTTTAACACAAAGACATTTTACAGATCACATGAATGAAAACACCCAGAACTCATCAATGCTGCATCCTGACTGGCAAACTTGTTAATTAATTAATTTGGTTAAGACTTGTCATGACAACGGTGATTTGAGGTGTGATGGGTCATGGGTTGATGGGTGGTGGGTTAATGAGTCATTATGCGTAGTCACGGAGATGAGCCAGTTGCCATGGTGGCAAGTTATGTCCTACATAAGATGGTGTCAAAACAGCTTTCGCAGTAAATGTTCCCTTCGTGGTGAAACATGGGGAACAGAAGGTCACCCAGCGGCCTGCCACATGTATTGCACTGTTAAAACACACACACACACACACACACACACACACACACACACACACACACACACACATTATTATACAGAAGTTGTTTCTCCCTTCTACACACACACACTGCTGGTTCAAAGCAGCACCAACATGTCGGTAATTAGTCTGGAAGTAAATACAGATTAAGGCAGTGCAAAGAGTTGTAATTAGCCTGTGTTAAATGGAATACTGAACGCCCACACACACACACACACACACACACACACACACGCACACAAACACTAGAGATGTAAACCAGCATTTTCATGCAGCACAGCTCTGATTAGGCCTTTATTAATCAGCTCGATTGATCTGAGTGTGTGCACGGTCGATAGAACGAACAGATCCCTGAATAATTCAGTGCCTCTGTTCAGCCTGTTCGTTCAGTTATTTGATATAAGTATTTTCTTTCACCCCCCCCACACACATACACATACAGTACTGCTTCTTATCTTTACATGCTATATGTTCATTTACATCTGAGACGGAATCAGCCACGTCTGATTATCAGGATTACGCTCATTACACATGAAAGTTCAGAAAGAAACGGATCGAAGACGCTACCTTGAAACATTCTGAGTGGCAGCAGATCGGAGGAACATTCAGTGAGATTTTCACGTTACCATCCACGGGTTTCTTACAGAACGCACACAACACCCCACCAAAAGAACTGCAGAAAGAGAGAATATTAATGGCAGATACCAAATCCTTCATAGTAGATAAATAATTGATAGTAGTTACAGAATAACTAAAGGTTACTGAATATTCATAGCAGTTACTGAATAATTTATAGTAGATACCCACTAATCCATAGTCACTGAAAAATTCGTAGTACATCCTGAACAATTCATAGTCACTGAATAATTCATAGTCAGTACTGAATAATTTCTAGTGGTAACTGCATAGTTTACGGTAGATACTGCTGTGATATTTAGAATTGTAATAGTATAGAATAATTCATAGTAGGTGCTATTATATTTTCCATATATGACCACAAAAGACCATTTATGCATTGTCAATATCAGACTCACGTAATCTGAGGTTTGTGGGTTTCTCCTGTTGGGTGTTCTGCTCTCGGTTCTGAGGCTTCATGCTGGGAAGCAGGTATGCTCATCTGTGAAGATACTTCTATTGCAGGTTTTTTCTCTTTCATAGCAGGTGCTTCTACTACGGGTTCTTTGACTGCAGGGCCGTTTACATCAGGTACCTTTGCTGCAGATGTTCCTGCCACAGGTGTTTTTATCACAGGTTCTGTTACTGCAGGAGCTTTTACTTCAGGTGCCTTTGCCACAGGTGTTTCTAGCACAGGTGCTTTTATTTCAGGTGCCTTTGCCACAGGTGCTTCTAGCACAGGTGCTTTTACCACAGGTGCTTCTACCACAGGTGCTTTCACTTCAGGTGCCTTTGCTGCAGGCATTTCTAGCACAGGTGCTTTTACTTCAGGTGCCTTTGCCACAGGTGCTTCTAGCACAGGTGTTTTTACCACAGGTGCTTCTACCACAGGTGCTTTCACTTCAGGTGCCTTTGCTGCAGGCGTTTCTAGCACAGGTGCTTTTACTTCAGGTGCCTTTGCCACAGGTGTTTCTACCACAGGTGCTTTTACCTCAGGTGCCTTTGCCACAGATGTTTCTACCACAGGTGCTTTTACCTCAGGTGTCTTTGCTGCAGGTGTTTCTAGCACAGGTGATTTTACCACAGGTGCTTCTACCACAGGTGCTTTTACTTCAGGTGTCTTTGCTGTAGGTGTTTCTATCACAGGTATTTCTACTAAAGGTGCTTTTACTTCAGGTGCCTTTGCCACAGGTGTTTCTAGCACAGGTGCTTTTACTTCAGGTGCCTTTGCCACAGGTGTTTCTAGCACAGGTGCTTTTACTTCAGGTGCCTTTGCCACAGGTGTTTCTAGCACAGGTGCTTTTACTTCAGGTGTCTTTGCTGCAGGTGTTTCTAGCACAGGTGTTTTTACCACAGGTGCTTTTACTTCAGGTGCTTTTACTTCAGGTGCCTTTGTCACAGGTGTTTCTAGCACAGGTGCTTTTACTTCAGGTGCCTTTGTCACAGGTGTTTCTAGCACAGGTGCTTTTACTTCAGGTGCCTTTGCTGAAGGTGTTTCTAGCATAGGTGTTTTTACCACAGGTGCTTTTACTTCAGGTGCTTTTGCTTCAGGTGCCTTTGTCACAGGTGTTTCTAGCACAGGTGCTTTTACTTCAGGTGCCTTTGTTACAGGTGTTTCTACCACAGGTGGTTTTACTTCAGGTGCCTTTGCTGCAGGTGTTTCTAGCATAGGTGTTGTTACCACAGGTGCTTTTACTTCAGGTGCCTTTGTCACAGGTGTTTCTACCACAGGTGCTTTTATTTCACGTGCCTTTGGTGCAGGTGCTTCTACCGCAGGCGTTTTTAAAGCAGGTGTTTCTACCACAGACGTTTTTAAAGCAGGTGCTTTTACCACAGGTGTATTTACTGCAGGTGCTTTTACTTCAGATGCTTCTGCCATGGGTATTTGCGCCACAGGTGTTTCTATCACAGGTGCTTTTACTTCAGGTGCGTTTGCTGTAGATATTTCTACCACAGATACTTTTACTTCAGGTGCCCTTACTGCAGGTGTCTCTACAACAGGTGTTTCTACCACAGGTACTTTTACTTCAGGTGCCTTTACTGCAGGTGTCTCTATGACAGGTGGTTTTACCATGGGTGTTTCTACCACAGGCATTTTTACTTCAGTTGCCTTTACTGCAGGTGTTCCTACCACAGGCGTTTTAACTTCAGGTGCATTTGCCACAGGTTTCTCTATGACAGGTGTTTCTACCACGGGTGCTTGTACTTCAGGTGCTTCTGCCACTGGTGTTTCTACTGCAGGTGTTTTAACTTCGGGTGTCATTGCCACTGGTGTTTCTACTGCAGGTGCCTTTACTTCTGATAGCTTGGCTGGTGTTTGTTCTGCAGACACTTTTACTTCAGGTGCCTTTGCTGCAGGTGTTTCTACCACAGGTGTTTTTACTTCAGGTGTCTTGACCACAGGTGTTTCTACTTCCAGTTTTTTAACTGTGGGTGTTTCTGCTACAGGTGCTTTAACAGGTGTTTTCTTGACCTCCACAGGTGCCTTAACGGCAGCAGCAGTGTTGGGTTCAGCCCTGAAATGCAGACATACACATGCGGTATAAAAAGCTTCCAGTTATCCAAATTACACAGCCAGTGACAAAATACCAGCTAATGAGATCAGTGCTAAAGTACAAAGCTGCATGTTAAGCTTGTTTTGCTCTTTCTGAGTATGATTATGAGCAACAGCTTAACATGAAGAGATCTGAGAAAGTGAGCTTAGAATGATTACATGAATTACATACCTATACATTACATACATACCTATACATATACTTACATATACATATATACATATGCATATACATATTTATATTTCTAGATTGTATAGTGTACATTTTATACTGTACTGTTGGTATAGTTTTTATTTTATTCTCTTTATTTTATTTTAATAAAATAAATTTTAAATTTTTTTATTATCTTTGTTCTGTCCATTTTCTGCCGTGACAATGCAAATTTCCCACTTGTGGGACTAATAAAGATTTATCTTATCTTATGATATACTATAATATAATTACTTTCAGTTCCACTTCACCGCCATCCACTATTTAACCCGTCACATCTTGACAGATCTCAGTTTTACCCCATATTCAACACTTACTCAAACTTCTTCAGGGCTGAGAGCACATAGGAGCCACCAACCCTGCCTTTATCCCCTGAAGAAGTAGTTGTGGGTGTGTCCTGGAAAGATGGGTGAATCTGAGGGGCAGGGCTTGCCTGAGCAGGGGCAGATTTTGTAGGAGGTGTGTCTTTAGAGGCGGGACTTGACTGAGCAGGGGCAGGCTTTGTAGGGGGGGGGCGCTGAGGGGCGGGGCTTGTCTGAACAGGTTTTTGAGGGGAAGTGTTTGATGGGACTGGGCTCTGGGTGGCATGGCTCTGTGCTCCAGCAGTGCCCTTGACAGAGGAGAAATTAAACGGCTTCACTGAGTCCGGAGAATTACTAAAGAGAGAGAGAGAGAGTGAGAGAGAGAGAGAGAGAGAGAGAGAACATTCATTCATAGTTTAGTGCAATATTCTACAATATTCCACTTGTATATTATTATAGCACTCCTGTTGCAACCCTTATCTCTGCTTTTTATAAGTATACACATAATGTATCTTTGGTTGTAACTCTATTCTAAACCTATGGCTTCTGTTTTTATATTTTTAATCTTTATATTTCTAAATCTTTACTATGTGCATCTGCAGGCTAGCCCCAAACGTCATCTCGTTGTATTGCAGTGCCGGCGCCAAGGGGGGGCATTCGAAGGCATTGCCCCCCCCCTAGCGAGTCGCCAGGCCCCCCCTAGCGAGTCGCTAATATGTATAGGTGGACTGGAAATCAATGAATTCAGGAAATTTCCGTCCGGTGCACGGCCGCCTGCCCGAGATCAGCCAGCCAGCAAGGCGCACGGAACCACGGTCGACATCAGACAACACCCCCTCCCCCCGGAACCACGATCGACACCAGCGAGCACAAACCCCGCCCACCCCGCCTCGCTCTGGCGCCGGCACTGGTCTGATTTATCACACACTAAGCGTTTTATGGTCCTCCATCAGTACCTATTTACTCATGATAAGGAACCGCCTCACCAGACGGACATACTTTTATTACTGTACAGACCAGACTTTCCTTTTATTATCTCTTCTTTTATGGATCAAAACCTCAGAACCACCAGTTTTGCTTCTTTCAAGATGATCTGCTGTAGAACAAACAGTTGAAGAAATTGAAAAGTTCGGCTGCAGACCAGTCAGAGTGCCCATGCTGACCCGTCCACCAAAAAAAGCTCCTGAAGTGGAGAACTGGAACGATGGAAGAAGACGGCCTGGTCTGATGGATCACGTTTTCTTCTGCATGGTGAGTGAGTGGTTTACCTGGAGAAGAGATGGACCTGGTCGCATTATGTGAAGAAGGCGAGGCGGTGGAAGCAGTGTGATGCTCTGGGTGACGTTCTGCTGGAGAACCTTGGGTCCTGCATTCATGCAGATGTTCATTAATTAAAAAGGGAAACTACAAGCTATTTTAAAAGCACAAAAGAGTGTTTACATGTAAGTGTGAAGTGTCCATTTGTCATACATGAACACACCACAGAACAGGTTGAAATTATTTCTCTGCAGTCAACCCATTAAACCCATTCACCAAGTGAAGCAGGGGGCACCCAGGAACACAGCGCCCGGGGAGCAGTGTATGGGGATGGTACCTTACTCAAGGGTACCCCAGCGGTGCCACTAGCAGTCCTGGGATTCAAACCCACAACCTTCTGACCACAGGGCAAACTCCCTAACCACTAGGCCACTTAATAAGTAATGAATGAATTGGTTAAAAAAACATTTTTGCAAGTTAATGCGGCATTTTTTGCTTTTTTATATTCAGGTATCTAAAAAAATCACAAGTATAAAAGCGTTCCTTTGACTCCTAAACACTGCAGACCAAGTTCAGCCTTCATGGAGACGCTGTTTCTAACAGCAGCTCCCTTTTCAGAAGGTAACACCCCCCCACACTACAAACACTGTTCAGGAACCATCTGAGGAACATCACAAAGAGTTCAAGCTGCGGCAGAACCACAGACCTTCAGGGTTTCTTGTAAAGTCCAGACCTTGACGGGTCAGAACTGACTTGGAAGACCTGCACAATATTAGGCACGTGGTTTTAATGTTATGGCTGATCTGCGCATCTTTGTGGAGGAAAAAACTGTGGAGGAGAAACTTGATTGCTGGCTGGACAATAATTTTGGGTTTTAAGGTCCAGACAAAGCATTTATTGCTTTTTAAAACCATCTTTCGTATCTGCTTTTAACCACATGTTCTTTTCTTAGTTAGCCTGAGCAATCAGCCAAAACATTAAAACCACCTCCCTAATATTATATGAGCCACTAACAGCACTGATTTGCATCAAGTGGTGTATCTGAAAGCAAAACAAATATGAATTCTTAAACCACAACCTGAAAATATGAAAATGTGAGAACATGAATGAAACCAAAGTCTGTTAGAATAAAACGGAACTCGTCTTGAAAATTGCCTCCACAGCCCTTGCTTTATTCAGAGTTGTGTAAGATTTTTATTTTTAATTATTCCACTACTTACAACATAAAACATCATGACAAGTGCACACAGTCTCTCTGAAGCTCTACTGTACTCAGGGTTAACTCTTCACTTTTACATAAGCAGTGTTGAGGGGCTGCTTCTGATTAAACACCTGAAACTTAACATGTGTGAACACAGTTTTTTTCATGGTCCTTTATGAAGAAAGCAGAGTTTAAAGACCATGCCAGCGCTTTTAGAAGCATTCTGCACATACTGGTAAAGACAGCATGGTTATTCCAACATTAAACAGAGAAAATGATCCAATTCCAGCTCCAGACTGAACTGCGTGCCCTGTATCTGCAGGACGTTGGTTCATTTCCAGTTTCAGTCCACTGTAACCACGTCCCACTGGGGTCTTTTATCAAGCCCACCTGCTCGTATGGCTGCGAAGGGCCTTCTCATTGTATGGGAAGCTTTCAATGTGAAATTGGATTAAACCCTCTAGCGAGCGCTCAAAGGCCCTTTTCAGTGTGTTAGAACGCTCTCTTTGTGAACGTGTTTATCTACAGGCCGATCTGCCAGGCCAGCAGTCCAGTCTTCGGCTCAGAAACTCAGGGCAGATCCTGAGTGCACTGCTCGCCGACTGCTCCGCTCACTTTCGCTCCGTCTCCGCCAGCAAACAGAGTCCAGGGCGGTTTATTTAACAGGTCACTGCTGGTTCATCTTAGCCGTCTCTGCTTTGATAAGAGAAATCAGCTCCTGGTTGATAAGGAACACAAACCGGAGACCTGCAATCTAGATAAGAGAGAGACATAACAAGCATTAACCTCTGCTTTCTTGAGCTGTGAAGGAGAATGTGA
Organism: Hydrocynus forskahlii; assembly: GCA_037974365.1. NCBI lineage: Eukaryota > Metazoa > Chordata > Actinopteri > Characiformes > Alestidae > Hydrocynus > Hydrocynus forskahlii. Next base: position 17,503,420 of record JBBPCX010000088.1, on the reverse strand, counting down.
AGAGAAGGCCAGTCATTATTTATTAAAAAGAATAATATATACATATATAAA